>PVKU01000634.1:0-210209 GCA_004027475.1 Anoura caudifer
CCAGGGCGACACTCTTACACGAGGTGCGCACAGGCGTGTGCACCGCGGCACGCTGTTAACAGCGGACGGTTGGAGACAGCCATTATTGGCGGGATAGTTTTAAAAAATGTGACTTGAAAAAATTCAAATATAATTTGCATACCATAAACTTCACCATTTCCAAGTGCGCAATTCACTGCATTTCCGTACAGTCACAGGGTAGCGCAGCCACCACCACCGTCTAATTCCAGAGCATGTTCGCCACTTCAGAAGGAAGCCCTCTACCCGTGAGCAGTCACTCCCGGCGTCCCCCGGCCCCTTCCTCTGGCAGCTGCTAACCAGCTTCCTGACCTGGTAGAGTTGCCCATCCTGGACGTTTCATATAAATGGAATCATGCAACCTGTGGCCATTTTTTAGTAACAGCTTTATATATTCACGTACCATACAAGTTATCTATTTTAAATATACAATTCAGTGGTTTTTAGTATAGT
Source organism: Anoura caudifer (assembly GCA_004027475.1). Classification (NCBI taxonomy): domain Eukaryota; kingdom Metazoa; phylum Chordata; class Mammalia; order Chiroptera; family Phyllostomidae; genus Anoura; species Anoura caudifer. The sequence goes on from PVKU01000634.1 coordinate 472, forward strand.
CACAGAATTGTGCAACCCTTACAATTACTGACTTTAGAACATTTTCATCACCCCTAACGCCCTACTCCTCAATCCTAGGCAGCCATTTCTGTCCCTATAGATCTGCCTATTCTGGATATTTCATATAAATGGATCATGAAATAGCCTTTTGTGCCTGGCTTCTTTCGTGTCCATGTTTTCAGGGTCCGTCACATGCAGCATGAACCAGCGCTTTACTCCTGCTCAGTGCTGGACGGTGTCCCCGTTGCGGGCAGACGGCGTCTGCAATCCAGCCATCAGTTCGTGGACGTTTGGGCTGCATCCACCTTGGGCTCTGATGAGTAACGCTGTTAACGAACATCCACACACAAGTTTCTGTAGGAGAGTATGTTTTCAGTTGTCTTGTAGTTCCTGAGTCTCGCAGTAGCTCAGTTTAACTTTCTGAGGAACTGCCAAACTGTTTTCCCACAGCGGCTGCACCGCTTCCCGTTCCCACCAACGATGTGCAAGGGCTCCAGTTTCTCCTCCGTGGCCTTGCCAACACTTGCTTTCCGCATTTTTTTATGATAGCCATCTCAGTGTGTGAAGAAGTATCTTATTGTGGTTTTGAATTGCATTTCCCCGATGACTAATGTTGTTAAGCATCTTTTTGTGTGCTTTTTGGCCATGTCTGTGTCTTCTCTGGAGAAATATCTATTCAGTGTGTGGCATTTTTATGCTGTGCTGTAGAGCTGTTAAAAGGAATGAGGCAGAACGCCATATAGTAATCTCTGATCTATTATTACACGTAGATCAAGACTTAACACTGAGCAAAATAGCAAATGGGAGGAAGATACATCACAGCACCGGAAATTTTATATAAATACACACAGGTGTGCCTTATGTGTGTACACACACCCCAGGACCATGTGGCTAAATATAAATCTCTAAGGGGACAGAGAAGGGTCGGGTAAACTATTCCGCAAACGTATCAAGGTGGTTGGTTCCCTTGGGGCAGGGAGAGAGAGGGCTAAGGCGAGGGTGGGGAGCGGGGTCTCTCAGAAGGGACTTGTCTTCTTCGTAACATTTCACAAAGTTTTCATGAACTGTTTGCTTAATAAAAATTTGTATAAAACTCCTTAAAATGTATACACAGTTTGAACAGGTAAGGAAAAAGAAGCAATCGGGGAGCTCTGGCTGGAGAGGGGGTGCAGCCAGTGCTTCCCAGCGGCTGGCAAGTGGAGGCTCAACCCTGTTCTGCAGGTGTGACCGGCCGCCCTTTATAGCTCGGATCCCTTTGTCTTGGTCTCTTCAAAGTAATTTCATTATGGCTGTAATAACACACAACAATCCAGTAGTACAGAGGTTAAAATTGCTCATCTCCTCTCTTCACCTCGAGTCCCTCCTTCCCCGTGGGAATTAGGGTTAGTGCGTCTGCTTTTCCTAATAAACCTCTGTGGTCTGGTGTTGCCTCCTCACCCCGCCCAACAAGGTGTGTTTCTTCACCTTGGGGTTGTTGGCAGGAAAGCTCCTTCGTCTTGTCTGTAAGTGTCTCTGACAGTGGGCTTCTGGCTGGCTTTGTCCCTACCCAGCCTGTGGTTCAGTCATTCTGGGGTTCTGCTTGGGTGTCTTTACTTTATGAAAAGTTCCCACGGTGCATCTGATGAGCCAGCAGAGTTCAGGGTCATTTGTCTAGCGAGTCACACAACAATCCTAAACTGCGCCCATGATGCGTCTTTGAGAATGTTTTTGGTAGGTTCTGCGTGAGAGAGCAATGAGCCTCTCAGCTACGTAGAAACATGCCTGAAGTTAGATGGCCTGTTTTTTCCCGGGGATTTCACCGAATTTTTACTGCAGGTTATTTTCAGCCTTGGGGTTTTATCTCCAACTGACCACTGTACACTGAGCTGCCGTCTGGCTCTGAGAAGGGGATCTTGGGCTCCTTTTTTTAAATGGTAGGAGCAAGGGGCAAACTTAGCTTGTAAGATTTCTCCCATTTCACGTTGAAAATGGGTGGATGTAGAAAAAAATGAAAGGTGTTAAATCTTCTATGTCAGGAAGACCCGCTGGGTCCTATTCTTGGGTCCTATTTTGTAAAGCTTTTTCTGCCCCTCTCCCCCAGATTTTTACAATTTTCATTATTGTATGTTTGCCTGAAATGCAAGTGAGAAACTCATGTAACTCATACAACTTCACATTAATTTCCATTCTTGTGTTTTCAGACATAAAACTTGCAGAAATCCATAAAAGCCATCTAGAGACATAATCATATTCAGTTTCTCTAGAATAACAAACCTGAGTAATCTTCCTTGTACCTTAAATTTATGTTAAACTTACATTTTCTTTTCTAGGTATTCTCATGGGAGCAGTTATAAAAATTATAGAGTTTAAAAAACTGGCAAATTGGAAGGTAGGTTTGCCCAACTGTTCTTTTTTTTTTTAACATAATTACAATTTTTATTGGTTGTTCTTCATTTTAGTAACACCGGTAGTGATGGCAGCTTTCTTAACAGTGAACTTTACTTTATTCCATTAATTTATTTAACATTCTGTTAGATGAGAGTCGATACCTTTACATCTGAGTTCTTTTTAAAGCATAAATCTCATCCTATTTCAGCCAGTTAACGTGGGCACACTCAACGTCACGCACGTTTCCGTAACCCTCGGGAAATGCTCTAGTTAGCATTAAATGTGAAACAACGCTTACTGCTCCCAGTTCCATTCTCACCGCCGAGAATAATGCAGCGTGTCTGTCTGGCACCCGAGCGTGCAGACCGCTTTACACACCTTTACACACTGTAGCTCATGCTGCCTGCGTGACGTCCACATTAGGGGGACTGCAGATTATTGTCACCCCACTTTCACGGACGAGGAAGGTAGCGCTCAGGGAGGTCGGGCGTGTCCAGCGTCCCAGAACTAGGAAGGAGCTGAGTGGAGCCGTGTCCACTTTCCCGCCGCACCAGGCCGGGCCAGGTTGGCGGACGCCCGTGGCTTTGCCCACATGCGGCAGTCGTGAGAGCCGGAGCCTCGTCTTGTGACATGAGGACTAACTGAGACTGGAATTTCCACTTAAATTTGAGGGTCATATTGTGTAGAGAGATTAACAAGTATGTTACAAAATTGAATTTGTGAATGGAAATAAGGTCTGTTTCAGAATATTAAAGAACTAGTGGGTTAAAATTTATCACATCTGAGCCCCTCCCCTCAGATTAGTTTGCCTATTAAACTGTAGAGTGTAAAATTTATAAAACAAGCCATATAATCTGACCTAAAACACAATTTTAAACTGTTATAAATAACATGCAGGCAATACTGTATGTATTAAATGAACTCTCAAATGTATATTCGGCTCCTAATGTTACAGAACTCCCGCCAGCTGGGGCCGAGCCTGGGCAGGCGCCGCAGGAGCACACTGTGAACGGTTCACCTCTGCTTTTCTGCAACTCGCTGAGTGTAACCGTGGGCCCTCTGAGGCCGTGGGGTACAGACTAGACCCCTGTCCTACTCCCGGGGCTGCTATAACCTGATATGCAGAGAGTCGCACCTAATGCATTTTGTTTCATTTGACTTAAAATCAGTCAATCAAAATTGGAATTGATTTTAAAACAATTAAAAATTGTTTGATTTTAAAATACTACTAATCTATATAAAATTCTGGAACTTTCACTTAAAAATCTGAACTTCTAGCTTCTCTTGAAAAAGCACCCCTCTTAACAGCAGCCCACCTTCTGCCCAGCAGAGATCCAAGGCACTGATGGGAAGCTGCTCCCCTGGTAGGGCCCCCCAGAAGCCTCGGAGCTGGTAACTCCTGCTCTGAGTAGTGGGAGAAGCGGAAGGGAGGTTGCCTTTCACTTTTAGTTTCATGTGCTTCCCTGTTACTGAATTTAGTTTTCACGTTAAAATAACGGTAGTACATTCAATAGTACAGACGAGGGAACCAGTGCTGGGTGATAAATATAATTAACTACCCGAAGAGCCATCTGGGCAACCAGTGGTTGACCTCAGAAAAGGGTGAGGTTTCTAGCGGGAAGTTTCTAGTGGGGCGGGCTTCCCAGAGGAGCAGGTGTTTGCGGAAAGCTGGAGCGGGAAGCAGGACACCTGTTCGGAGCCTGGGTGCTGCGGGGAGCGGTGGGAGATAAGAAGAACAAGGAGCCTGGTGTTTTTTTCTCCAAGAAGTTCTGCTTCCAGACTGTCTCACTGGGCCTGCCTTCTACCTGTATTGTCCTAATGCTTCCTATATTTCTTTAAATCAACCTACTTGTTATTTATATACGTTTGTAGCATTTTTCTTAAAGCTCTATTGTGGTGAAATATACAAAACGTAGACTTTATCACTTTAGCCATTTTTAAGTGTACAGTTCAGCAGCACTGAATACACCCACAGTGTGTGTCATCATCACCACTATCTCCAGAACTTTTCCATCATCCCAGGTAGAAACTCTATCCATTAAACAACTTCCCATTCTCCCCTCCCTGCTTTTTAAAAAAGATTTTATTTATTTTCAGAGAGAGGGGAAAGGAGGGAGAAAGAAAGGGAGAGGAACATTGATGTGTGAGAGAAACATCCATCAGCTGCCCCTTGTACACCCCCTACTGGAGACCTGGCCTGGCAGGCATGTGCCCTGACTGGGAATCGAACCGGTGACCTTTGAGTTTGTAGGCCAGCACTCAGTCCACTGAGCCACACCAGCCAGGGCTCCCCTTCTTATTTTACTTTCTATTTTTTTGTATTTTCTTTTTATTTTTATAGTAGCCCTAGTCTGCTTTCTGGTTTTATGAATTTATGTATTCCAGATACCTCACGAAAGTGAAATCATACAATATTTGGCCTTTTGTGTCGGCTCATGTTACTTAGCATGTTGTTTTTAAGGTTCATCCATGTTGTAGCATGTATCAGAACTGCCTTCCTTTTTACGGCTGAATAATATCCCATGTCGGTTTGTACCACACTGCGTGTGTCCATTCATCCGTTGGTGGACCCTGGCATTGTCTCCACCTTTTAGCCGTTATAAATAATACTGCAGTGAACATTGGTGCAACATATATATACATTTATTTTAAAGGAAACATAACGATACTGTTTTTATAAATAAACACATAAAAACAAAGGCGTACGTGTGCCCGCGGTAGCGTCCGAGGCAAGCCCGTTCTCTTTGTCGAAAAGAGAGATCAGCACGTTGGAGAGAGGCTCACAGCACCAGACCGAGGTGATCTGACTCGCTGGACTTGGAAAAGAATCCAAAGTGGCGGGCCTTCTCAGTCCGCACGGTCAGCGGTGTGCGATGCACACTTCTCAAGTGCCACCAAAAATCACCTCGGACTGTTTCGGGGGAAACGTTGCCAAAAGGAACCAGGGACCTTTTTGTAACACTCTTCATCGTAAGGCAGTGGATGCATTTCCTGTGGCCGCTGTAACAAAGTGCCACAGATTGGGTGAATTAAAAGAACAGAAATTTAGCCCTGGCTGGTGTAGCTCAGTGGATTGAGCGTGGGCTGCAGACCAAAGGGTTGCCGGTTCGATTCCCAGTCAGGGCACATGCCTGGGTTGTGGGCCAGGTCCCCAGTGGGGGCCTCGGTTCATCTTCACACAGCCTTCACTGTGTGTGCATGTGTCCTGTTCTGTCCTTGATGAGGACACTCTCCTTGGGTTTGGGGTCCACCCTCATTCAGTGGGATCTCGTGGGGATTCTTCCCTTAATTACACCTGCGGAGACCTGATTTGCAAATGAGTTCACATTCTGAGGTTCCAGGTGGACATGAACTGGGGCTGGAGGATACTGTGCAATCCATCGTAGCTGGGTTCTCCTTTTTCCCAACGGAGGTTTAGTTTCTGAAACTCCAAGAAGATCGTACGGGGGCCACACTGCACAGATCCCGAGAATTGGTTGCCCCACAAAACACAAAGATCAGCCCGTTTCTTGTACCGCGGCCCCAGTCTGAGTCATGAGCTTGACTCATGACTCAGTTATTTTAAGACTTAATTAGAAGTCATCATTTACTTCTATTTTGAGTCTTTTTTAAATGCTATTTTAGTCTTTATGGTAACAGCTGTACATTTGTAAGAATACATTTAGTCCTTTTGAATATAGCTTTTGATAAGAAATCAGACTGTCAAGATTGTCGCTTAGAAATTTTCACATGAAAAAAGGCCTGATTTTGAAATATTTACATGTATTACATGCAGTCTCTTTTGGCTTGAGGACCAGAGTGTATTTTCCCCCAATCCACCAACAATTAGAGTGTTATTTCATCCCACCAAAGATGGCTCTACCTGGAAATGCCTTTCAGAGCCGTGCTTAACATTTGAATCTGAAAGTGTGTTGAGGGACTGGCTTTATGGCCAGGTCCTACATCCTAAGTCCTGAGAGCATCAGGTGGGGACTCCCTCATCACGGTCAGATCGAGGTAAGGGGCAGCGTTGTCTGTGGCAGGCAGAAGAAAGGCAGGGCTCTCTCAAACGTGTGGGGTTTACCCTTCCTCCAAGTGGAGTGTGTTAGGGCTTACAGTACCTTTATCCTGGAGGATTCCAATCCTGTGGGCTTGTTTTTGAAAGTGTTCTGTTCGGAACGTTTTCTATATTAAAATTAATTTTCTTGCCTTAGTAGAGGACAAAAAGCATACGACTGTGTTTAGAAGCAATTCATTCTGCTTATTCTTTTGCTGGCCATCTTTTAAACTCAGTTATCCTACATTTTAAAATGCATGTTTTATTTTAGGGGGTGGTGATTTTTTGTGGGGGGTTGTTCTCCTGCTTGGTGTTTTTATCATGCAGTTTTTAAAACATGATATGTTTCTGCTGGGCCAGGCCTAAGAGAATTACTTTGACTCTTTACTGATGGATTTATTTCTTAATTGCCTCTGAAAGTACCCATTTGATATTTACAGGAAGAAGAAATGTTCCGTCCAAATATGTTTTTCCTTCTGCTGCTTCCACCTATTATATTTGAGTCAGGATATTCATTACACAAGGTAAGGCTGCATGGCTTCCATGTTGGTAAGGCAAGCTCCTTAAAAGCCTGGACATTAATTTAGCAGTGGTGTCTCCGTGTGCACATCCTGGGCGTGCATGGGAGAAGCTGGACGGATGGCCTGACCTGCGGACAGGAGCAGACGTGGCCAGCAGGCTGCGTTCATGCTTTCAGGCTGCGTGGCTTATTAAACGAGTGCTGTCCACAGAAGGGCCTTCGCTAGGAAGATGGCCAAAGTGATTTTCAGTGCTGCTCAGATGGCCCGTTGACTCTTCTCGTTGGACACTGACCGACACGTGTTGAAAGGATAGACTGTGTCCTGGGTGGGCAGGGACATGTGCCCTGGGCCTTTCGATTCTCCCCACCACATGGGGCCCTCCACCCTCCTTTGGCTCATTCCTGGTCCAGTGTCTCCCCTTTCAGTGCCCTGCCCTGGGCCTCAACTCCCCGCTGGTATTGCCCTCCTCCCCCAGTCTCCACCTCTACCCTCTCCTCCCCAGCCCGGCTGCTCCACACAGGATGGAGCCCCATCCTTCCGCCTCATCTTCCAGCTCCCTCTGGCACGTTCCCCCAGTCCCACAGGGGCTCCGCCCCGTCTCAGCTCCCCAGCTCCAGCCTGAGGAGCAGCGTCGCTGGCCCCTGCGCAGTCCCTGCTTTGCTTTGCCGTTTCTGGCCTCTCTCCTCCAGTTGCCAGTGGACTCTGCCTGGGCGGGAGCTGTTCACTTTAATAAAGCCAGTTTTGTGTGTGCGCACAGGTGTTTTTCTTTGCCTATGTTTTCTTTAAATATCAATGTGTTTAAGTTTTAAAGTAGGTGATTCAATTTAAAATGTTAGAAATACAAAAGTTACTTTGTAAATATGATTAAAAAATTATGAAGGTTGGAAGGACTGAGGTTTGGCCTACCCTTGGAAAGAGGAAAGAGCCTGGACTTTGGAGCCAGAGACCTAGAGCTAATCATGTGCTGCCCCCTATGGATTCCTTTTGGGAACTGTAGAAATTAAAACACACAACCCCACCAAAACCCTACCTCTCAGGTCGCTTGGAAATTTACACTAGATGAAAAAAATGTATGCAAAGCACCACCCACCACGTTAAATAAATCATAGTGCTTCTTGCTAATAATAATATCTATTATAACTAATATTAATATTACAAGTAATATTATGAAGAATAACACAATAAACTTGGGTGTTAAATTTATCAAGAGTTTTTGTTAAAATGTATAAATTAATTTTTAATTTTTCACCTGGGTACTAAACCAAAAATATTTTAAGATGTTCAGTCCAGATTTATTTTAAAGTTGTTATTTTATTGTATATCTATTCACAGAAAATGTGAAAAGAAAGTTTAATGTAGAAAACAAATTCCTAAGTCTTATAAACTGTTACTGACATCATGTAATTATTAAAAAGAAAATAAGCAAGAAGGAATTGAAGGTCAATGTCTTTTATTCTTTCATTTTGTAAATAATTCTTAAAGAACTATCAGCAGATTTTTTAAATTTTTTTTTTTTATTTTTACTCCTTCAAGAAGAATCTTGAGGGAAATAAGAGCCACAATTCTTTTTTAAATTTATTTTTAAAGAGAGGGAAAGGGAGGGAAAAAGAGAGGGAGAGAAACATCAATGGGTGGTTGTGTCTCATGCCCCCCACTGGGGACCTGGCCTGCAACCCAGGCATGTGCCCTGACTGGGAATCGAACCAGCGACCCTTTGGCTCACAGGCCAGCACTCAATCCACTGAGCCACACCAGCCAGGGCAGATTATGAAAATATTTTAAAACAAAGTTGAGGAAGTGGATTGGATTTTGACTTAAAAAGAACACTTTGATGATCATATTAGAGCATGGAAAGTTTTGTTTTCTAATTTTTTGGAAGGAGGGGGAATAAACTTGTCCAAAATTTGAGGAAAATAATAATTTCTTTAAAAATCATTTCTTTGCCCTGAATGGTATGGCTCAGTGGGCTGGGCATTGTCGTGCAAACTGGAAGGTCACCAGTTTGACTCCTGGTCAGGACACGCACGTGCCTGGGTTTCAGGCCAGGGCCCTGGTTAGGGGAGTGGGAGAGGAAACCGACTGAGGTTTTTTGTACATTAATGTTTCTCTCCTTCTCTTTCTCCCTTCCTTCCCCAGTCTCTAAAATGTAAATAAATAAAATCTTAAGAAAAAATAAAGTGAAAATCATTTCTTTGAAGATGGCTTTCCAGCAGAAAAGTGTGATTATTTGTGTGAAAGGGACTAATGTGGTTTGGAAATGCGAATTCAGAGACTCCGCCCACTTTTCACCCTCCCCCAAAGGAGATAGGAAGTCATCTTTGAGTGTTTTATCTTAATATTGCTGTATTTGCTTGTGTAAATTTGGAATAAAAAGTTCGGTGAGGCTATTCTAACTTGATATGCATTAGGTAGCCAGGTATCAGCTTTTTAAATTATTAGTGTCATACAAACAGTAGGACATTAATACATCAGAAGCAGATGAATTCACTCTGTGTAGCAAAGGGAAGTTCTTATAGGGCAGTAGCAGGAACTTGGGTAAATTTTCAACGTCCAGATTACCATTAACCACCTACGTATATTTTATCAGAATTAGCTCCCTATAAACAGACCAAGACTTACTTGAGTCTGTTTTAAAATACCAACAAAATAAAGCAGCTTTTTGCAAAGAAAGATGTAGACGAAAGCCTTTTGTTTAGAAAAAAAAACAAGTCACTGTGTTTGGCTTGAGTTATGTTCAAGTTCTTTGTGGCTAAAGATCGAGGTGCCAGACAAAGTCCCTGAGCGTGGCCCATGGGCGGCCAACTTAAAGTCGTAGTGAACGAAGCACAGAGCTTCCTGGGGACGGGATTAGTGGCCCTTCAGGGTCCAGCTGAGGATGGCCTTTTGAAGTTGAGCTTTAAAACGTCAGTTCCTGTCGTCTACGGCTTGCCAGTTCCCAAAGGAAAAGCTGGAGTCCCTTGTCCACGCTCACAGTCGAGGGGTCGTCAGGGTTTCCTGGTGTTGTTCCCAAGTGGGTCCACAGGGTTCCGAGAAACAGCCGATTTTCTTAATTTTATGGAAATTTGCAACATGTCATCACACTACTTGGACTCAAATATTTTCTCTCAGATGCCACAGAGTATAGAGGGAAATACATTTTATCTGTCATATTTCTATTTGATGATGGTACCGATAGAGTGAAATAAAATTGTTTAAAAGGCCTGGACAGCAAAGAGGAGTTTCTGGCAGTATAATCTACTGTTTTGACACCCTTTGCAGTAATGTGCCTTTTCTTAATGAAATGAAAATTTACAACTGTATGAACTTTGGACTCTGATCAGACGTGAAACCCTATTAATTCCTTCGGTACCTGCTCATTGGGTGTCTCGCATCTGTCAGTGACATTGTACAAAAGCAGATGTGGTCATTGCCCCCACTGAGCTTGCAGCCTGGTGGGAAAGATGGACATCAAATAGTTACACAAATAAATGTAAATTTTCAGCCATATCAAGTGCTACCAGGAGAGGGTCATTGCGCATTGAGAGCACAGAACAGGACCTGACTTTGCTAAGGGATCAGAGAGGGCCTCCCTCAGGAAGGGTGACAATGCCCCGAGGTCAAAGGGTGATGGAAGTTCACCGAGCAAAGAGAAGGAGGAGGGCTCCAAACCCAGGGGGCACAGCGTGTGTGAAGAACGGACAGCCACCAGCGTGACCGGCCCCAGAAAACAGGGGCAGGTCGGAGGCCCTCCCTGGGGTCGGACCATCCAGGCTTCAGTTGGGTTTTAGCTACGTTTTGAGTGGAATGGGGTGGGGTGGGGTCAGAGTTAAGGCAGCACAATCAGATTTGTCTTCTGCAGAGATCATTCTGGAAGCCCTTGGAGAGTGGAGGGCAAGGGTCAGGAACTGTTGAGACTTGTTAGAGCTGCTGCAGTGGTCCTGGGGGGGAGAAGACGGCGCCTTGCCCACCCCAGAGAATCAGGCCTGTGGGGAGCGCCAGGTGCCGGGGCTCTGCCTTCATCGGCTGGAGCGGCTTGTCTAATTGTTCCTCTCATCTCTGCTCTTTTCAAACAGGGCAACTTCTTTCAAAATATTGGTTCCATCATCTTATTTTCTGTTTTTGGTACAGCGATTTCCGCTTTTGTAGTAGGCGGAGGAATTTATTTTCTGGGCCAGGTAAGAAAACCATCCTTGGAAAACTTTGGCGGTCTTGCATTCTTAGCGCTGGTGCAGGGAGGCGGGGTGGGGACGCCCCCTGGAAGGAAGTCCAGGCTCACAGGAGGCACAGTGGGGTGATGCTGAAGTTGTCTCTCCTGTCCTCAAGAGCTTCGATGTCTGGAATTGAGTGAATCTTTTCCATATCCTCCAAAGTACAATATTTACTTGCTCTCGCAAACCAATCGTGTCTTAAGTTGAAATACCTAAAAATAAAGCAGAATATATGTCATCAAGATCTTCAGGCTATAACACGATCAGTTGTGTTGTTAGGTGCACTGAATCGGGGTTAAATGCTCTTTTTTAAAATTAAAATTTGCATTTTAAAAGTCAAAGATGATTCTGAACATGTTCACTCAATTCTGTGTGTCCACCTGGACACTTACATCCGCTGGATTTCCCACCACTGCTACACCAGTTGCAGGGTCACCAATTGGGTGTTCTGTGCTTGGGGTTCAGATGCTTTAAATTCATTTAAACCAGCAACCCCACCCCCAGGGGCGCAGTGTTTGTGGTTTGGCCTTGTGCACAGCTGTGCACTGCAGTTCTTTTTCCTTCTGGCCAGTAGTGGGAAGTGTGTCTGCCCCAGTTCTGTTAAGTCGGTTTGAGGTTCAGGCAGCTGGGTGACGGGCAGATTTCTCCTGCGGGGGTCGGATGCGCTTGCTTCTTTTGTCGGCCGAGGGCTCTAGAGCCGTTCCGTCTGACTTTCACCTCCACTGCCACCTCGGCGGCTCCAGGGTAAACCCGTCTGTCACCTAACCTTCTTCATTGCCCAGCTTCTAGTACCAAATACGAATAAACTTTAGAAAAGAAAGTTGTAGTTAATTTGGCTTGAAAAACGTAGCAATTTTTTCCATGCTTCTGTTGCATGATGATCAGATGCATGTTTAAACTAAAAGTTAGAGGAGTTTTAAAATTTTTTCAAGTGGTTTGAGGACAGAAGATGAATGTCCTTATCAGCTTGTGGTATAGCACTAACAGACATTTTAATCTTTTTGGCTGTTCTCCAGGGGGATTTTTTTGTGTCTGTGTGTTTGTGTGTTTTGTTTTACAGGCTGATGTAATCTCTAAACTCAACATGACAGACAGGTAAATCTTTCATACTATAACACCCATGTGACTACTTTTGAGACCGGGGACATTTTGAGACATTAATTCCTGGGTGTGGTACCTCTCTATCCTTTCTCTCTTTTTGTTTTGCTGATGATTTCTGTGTGGAATCTATTCTGAATTAATGCAGGTCTCTGAAATAAATCAAAACTAGATGGAGGAAATTTTCAAAATCTCTAGTCAGAACATTGCTGATTGAAACCATTACTGTAGTTTAAGCTTTGGAGGGAGTAACTCAGGGGTTAACCCAGCTCCCTGGGTTTCATGGGGGAACTTAACTGCCTCCCCAACACCACACACTGCACCGTTGGTTTATTAGTAAGAACACTTTTCAGCTGATTTCTAAGTCTTTTCAATGGCCACAATGAAAAGTACAACTGTATAAACTTTGAAATGGGTTAGGGATGGAGGGGGAGTGAGGTGTGAATCTTTATTCTGGGATTCCCACCCAGACTGGGGTGGGGGTGCGGTGGGGGATGCAGGCAGGGCCGGGAGCTCTACTATGGATGTCCTCCTTCTGAAGCTACCCCAGCGAGCTCTCAGGGTTGCCACCTAGAAGCCCAGTCCAGGAATTTCCATAACTGGCTTAGCGAGAAGCAGCCTAGGCAGCTGTCTCTCAGAAGTTTCCAGATCTAGTGCTGAAAAAGCCCACCAGCAGAGTTCAGCCTGGTGTCCTCTCCCTGAAGAGTCCAGCAAGGGTGCGGCCCTGCTCTGTGTGTCTGGGCCCACTGTCAGCACTTGGTTCTTCCTGCCACAGGGCTGGGGGCTAAGAAGCACCCCAAGCACTCTGCCCCGCATCCCTCCCCATCCAGCCCGCCAGAGCTTTCAGCCTTTAGCAGCACCCTGGGGACTAGAATCTCGGAGCCCTTTTCATGGGAAATGTGCCTCTGATAACATTAAGTCCAATCGCATTTTTCTCCCAGGGGCATAAATTTCAGAGCTTTGGTTGAGAGATAGTTTTGATGTATAAACAAGTAGCAAAAGTCACATTCCTGTCCCATAAGGAGCTGGAAGTAAACCAGAACTGGTGCCCTGCTTTTGTTGGTATTTTACCAGGGAAAAGAAACACCCCAAACACAGTCCAAGTAAAGGAAGGTGTGGCAGCCTGCCTTCCTTCAGCCTGATTGGGGTCAACTGTGCAGAGGTACAGAATGTGCCCGAAAAATTCTTGTGGAACTGAACTGAACTGGTGGTCGGGATGTTGAGGGGGGAGGAGTAAGAGAACCGTTCCTGAGACAAGCAGGGTGGCAGCCCGGCGGAGTTTCTTCCTCCACGTGCAGACGCTTTGTTTCCTGTTGGAAAGTGGCTGTCCCACAGATGGGGAGCGTGCTGGGAAAACTAGGTGGCAGCGGCAAACCCACACAGCTGCAGGGCCCGGCAGGGCGTCACGTCACGGGGGAGCTGGCCAGGTGCACGCGAACCGGAGAGCACAGCCGCTCCCCGGCTCCACCTACTAGTTACCTTTATGCCCCCAGAATCACTAGATATTTTTTAAAATTTTTTTCAGAAGAGGACAGGTTTTTAGATTTTAATAGGGAATTTTCTGGTTTTTAAATGTTGACAATTTGTTCAGTTTTTCAAAATACCATGCAGGTCAAATGTGGGACCCACGGACATCTTCACTTAGAGAAAACATTTTTTTTTTTTTTTAAAGAAGAAGAAGAAGAAAAGAAACCAAAACTTTGTTGCATTTTATTTGAGTGGTATTTCTGCTGGGGAGATATTTTACTCCCAATACACCCCAAATTATTTCAGCATCCTAGACTGTTTCCTCTTTGTTTTCTTTTTTTCCTGTTTTTATCTCCCCTGAAGACATGCTCATTGAGTGGAGTCAGGGAAGGGAGAAAAGCGACAGAGAGAAACATCGATCAGTTGCCTTCCATAGGAGCCCCGGTCCGAATGCGCAACCGAGGCGTGTGCCCCGACCGGAAATCGAACCCACGACCTTTCAGTCTGCGGGGACGACACCCCACCCAGCTGAGCCCCACTGGCCAGGGCTCTTTTTGTTTTCTTGATGTTGCTATTCTTTAAGATGATGGAATCAAGAAAACACATCTCTAGGTTGAACTTCTAGCTTCCGGCTTTGTAAAAACTGGGACGTGAAGGTGTGAAGTGGAGCAAGTGATGGCAAGTCACGTGACCCCGTGGTTCCAGGCCTGTCGGTGACTCAGGCAGCTCCTGATTCAGACTTTCCATGGTCACTGTCTGAAGCACTCCGCCCCAGCTGAGAGCCCCAACCAGAGCTACTTGTGCTGTATAATTAATGCAAAGCCTTCCCCCCACCCCCAGCCCTTTAGTGTGAAACCTGAAACGGGCAGCAAAGTGGCCACAGGACCGTTCTGTTCCGTTATGTCTGCTTTCGCACGGGTCTTCCATCTCTCCATCGCTCTCCCCAGTCATCAGTCCGCCTTCTGCTTCCTGCCCCTGACCGCCAGCCAGTTCAGGATGCCACCGGGACCGTGGCTGAGGACATCAGGCAGGCCTCTCTCAGTGCAACGGAAACCCAGCGCAAAGTGGCTTTTCAAAGACGAAGGAAGTTGGTTCATGGAACTGAAGTGCCCCCAGAGTGATGGCTTCTGGCGTGATAGCCGCCCGCCCAGGGCCCACGGTGTCAGGAATCTTCCCTGACCCAGCGCCACTCTTCCCCGACTGACTTCCTCCTCGGGCACGTTTGTCCCATGTGGCAGCACCGAAGGCTGTGGGATCATGTCACCCTTCAGCCATCCTTGCCAAGTGGCCAAACTAATTCCCCGTGACCTGCTAAGATGCCTGCTGATGGCCCGCGTTGGCCAGGCTTGGGTCCCCTGCCCAGTCCTGGAGTCCCACACAACTGCATGGATGGAGAGTAGGGAAGTGGATCCTCAAAGGAAAATTGGAGTGCTGTTACCAAAACCAGGGTGCATGGGTGTTTGAGCAGGGAGAACCGTGGCCGTCCACTCTGCTGTGTGGCACTGGGGGATGGAAGGAAGGAGGGGCCCCTGGCTGGAGGAGCAAAGTTAGCACGTGGCTCAGGGGCTCCCAGGGCTGTCCCCCACACCCTCGCCTCTCCCGCCACCTCGGAATACACTCTTAAGACAGTCAGCTTCCTTCGAGGCCCCTGCGAAGTTGCCATGAATGAGATGAGAGAGGGAATAAAAGAAGAGAGACTGGAAGGTCTTGTGTCTGGGGTGCAGCATGAGGGCCTTGCAAGCAGCCGCCAGCCCAACAGGGTCTCCCAGGTTGGTGGTCATTTGTTACCCAGCCTCCCCTCCGTCCCTCCCTCCCTCCAGCCTGTCTGACTTCCACTGAGCTCTCTGCGCCACACTCAATACCTGTCCTGGGAATGTGCCCACGGCTGAAACGCAGGGCCCACACCCCTGGCGCTTACAGGGAAGGCGAGAGGCAGGTGAAGTCACAGCTCACAATGCCTGTCACAACTTCTGTGAAGACAGGGAAAGTGGGAACTGGGGTCTGAGCTGAGGCCCTCTGGGTCTGGTCCTCAGCTCGGGATCCAGAGACCTTCCTTGAGGTGAGCAGGCTCCCCTGCGTGAATTCACAGGAATCGAATTCTCAGGGAGCTGCCCTGGAAATCCAAAGGCCAGGGTACTGATTTCCGAAGAGAACCATGGAGCCAGGCACCTCCTCCCTGAGCCCAGAGTCCAGTGACCATCGAGGGCCCCTGGGGATGGCAGAGCGGGCAGAGCGCACTCCATCTGCAGGTCGAGAGGCTCCCTCTTCCCTCCCAAACTGCGAGCTGGTGAGGGTGGGAAGCAGTGGTGGCGTCTCTGGCTGACGGCTCTCATGGCTCTCACGCAGGGCCCTGGCACTGGGGTGCCATGTGGTGCCTTGTGTTGGAGGAGGGGCGGGCCTACCCATCCTGCCGTTGTGGGACAGAAGGCTCGCAGGGACGCTGAGGAGGAGGAGGACAAAGGGGCTGAGATAACAAGTCTTCAGCTCCTCAGGTGGCCCACAAAGCCCCAGGGGGTGATGAGGCCCTGCCCGCCTCACCCCCTTCGCCAGCCCCTACCATCTCCTGCCACTCGCCCTGCCCTGGCCACGGAGCCACCACACTCAGGCAGCCAAGCTGACTATCACCGCAGGGGCAGCTTGCTGTGGCCACTGCCCCCAGATGTTGGCCTGGCCACCAGCTGCTTATCCAGGTCCTTGTCCAGATAAGTATCATTTCTTCAGAGAGGCCTTCCCTGACCACCCAATCTGACAGCGCGTCCCTCCCCCCTTCCAGGTTACTCTGTCTCTGTCACCCTGACTTCCTGTGTAAAATATGTCGTTTTCTGAGTTGGTCTCAGTCCCTGGATACTGCCGTATCCAGTGCCGTGGTTAAGTAGAGGCACCAACTCTGAGCCAGATGACCTGTTTGAATCCTGTCTCTGCTGCTTGTTAGCCGCCCAGCTGTGGACAAGCTCAGTTTTCTCCTGTGTCATCGGGGCAGTGATGGTGCATCTCATACGGTTGCTGGGTAGACTGTTGAGCTACTCCGTGTAAAGTGCTTCGTACAGCGCCTGGGGCGTGGTCCGTGCACATAGAGGTTTGCTGTTATCATTAGCCTCGGTGCCTGAAGCACAGCAGGCCATTGATGCATCTTTGTTGGAGGTAATGAGGTCTTTGTGGGTGCTGTCGATGAGAGCCGCTGGCCCAGTGGGAGGCAGCGCTGGGGTTGGTGTCCGCCAGCCCAGCCACCCTTTTCCTGAAGCATGCTGGCGTTGCTGCTCTTGGCATTTTTTAGATGTTACAAATATGAGTGGAGGCTGGGGCTGGTCATGGGTGGGGGCAAGGGGCAGAGCAGGGTTCAGACCCAGCAGCCCAGGGGTCACTTGGGGGTGGCTCCTGAGGCACCGTGCTCCCAACTGCTCCGACCAGCAAGCTGGGGAGTCTCACGCAGGCAAGCCAAAGCCTTCCCTCCATCGCTGCCCCATGAAGTCTCGGTGCACAGAGTGGGCAGCCAGGCCGTTCCTGACCACTCTTTCGAGTGAGCACTTCACTGCTCCACCCTCAGTGTCAATTCGCCGATGTCATAAGAAGAAAAAATAGGCCAGCTCCTGTTGCTACGTCAGCTGCAGTGGGGGTGCCGTTACGCCGTATCGCACGCAGCCCCGGGCTTTAGTGCTGTGACGTGTGGACCAAGTGAGGAGCGTCTCAGAATGTCCCCTTCCTGTTCCCTTTGTTACAGTTTTGCGTTCGGCTCCCTGATTTCTGCCGTTGACCCGGTGGCCACCATCGCTATTTTCAACGCGCTGCACGTGGACCCGGTGCTCAACATGCTGGTCTTCGGAGAGAGTATCCTCAATGATGCAGTGTCCATTGTCCTGACCAAGTGAGTGTGCTCCCCTCCGGGGACAGAGCGGGAGGTCCTTGGCGCAGAAGGACAGAGGTTCCCATGCAGCTGTATGTGCAGTGGCTTGTCCTCCGGGTGACCGCTTCACCTGCTTCTCTTTCTGTCCTGACCAGCGTGGACGTGCCCCAGGGATACTGTCAAGGTCTGGGGTGATCCGCCTTTTGTAGGCTACCTTTTGTAGTGGTTTGGAGTGCGGCTTCTCATCTGCATTGCTGGGGGCAGGGGGGTCTTAGTAAATGTGGCGTTCCCAGGCCCCACCCCAGGGCTTCCAAGCCAGTGACTGGTCTGAGGTGAGTGCTAAGAACTTGGGTTTTAACAATCTCCCCAGACAATGACCTAGCAGCCCGTTGAGGGGTGGGTGTGTGGACCACATGCTGCAGACCATAACAGACGGGGCCTTGCTCCCCACTCGGGAGCTGCCACAGGTCACCTTCCTTCCCCCAGCTGGAAAGGAGGATCACGGAGGTGATGAGCAACCCTCCTTAAGATGCTGCTGGGTGGAAGCTACTGTGGAAACCGCAGGTCTTTTTCACATGTGCATTGGCGTCACTGCCCTTGTTGATAGGATCTGAGCAGTGAAAGGTGAATCATAAGATGCCTTTGGGAAAAGGGACGGAATTCAAGATAATTTCAAATGTGTTTATCCTTGAACTCTGTATTTTGTAGTATCATTAGCATATGTGAGCAAGAGAGCCAGACAGTTTTGCCAAAAAACAGAAAAGGTACCAACAGTCAAAACAGTTGGAGAAAAGAGCCCTGTACAGCGTGTGATTTGATGAGCCAAGAGAATTTTGGGAGCTAGTCAGTGTTCTGATGGAGAGTAGAATTTCCATGATCTGAATTCTGACTCGTTTCCTTTGTCACGAGCTTCCTTGCTAAGCATAACATTCTGCGGTGGTTAGCATTTTCTTAAAAGCTTTATCATAGACGATATTTGAACTTCGTACACTGGACTAAAAGGGTGTTTTATAGTGGAAAGAACCCGGATTTTGGAGTCAGGCTGACTTGGGTCCAAGTTACCGGGGAGAGATCCAGAGTCAGGGCCCTGCCCCCCCAAGCCTGTTCCTCAGTTCTTGCCTCGCTCGCAAGGGAAGGGTGCAAGTGAGAGGCACACGAATGGTGGGAGTGGGGTAGCGAGTTTATGCGTGAACCACGTATGGGCGCAGAGCTGCAAGCAGGCACCCGGCTAGCTGAGCGCCCCAGGCATGGAGGAAATAAAGTTGTAAGTGAGTTTGTTAGTGAGATGGTTTTATACGCTTGAGCGGAGGCTACAAGCAGGCACCCGGCTAATCCGAGTGCACCAGCTATTGGGGTTCAGGGGTTATCTACCTTAGTCAGTTTCTAGGTTCCTCCTCCTTCTTCCCCTTCTAAACCTTGGGAGTACTGTACAGCTACAAAGGCTTTCTTCCTGTTAGTGAAGGCTCTTCGTCTTAGTTAGAGGCTCCCTTTCCCAGCAGAGTCTCAGGACCCCCTCCTCCTGCGCTGTCCCTGCTCGCGCCGGTCAGAAGACCGGGCAGTCCCATCGGACCAGGCTCAGGACTGCTGAGCCAGAGGGTGAGACGAGTCTCCCTCTTCCTCCCTGCCTAGTTTACTACCTGCCCCACCCAGCAATGCCGCTCACAGCTGTGTGACCCTGGGTCGGCTCCCTCCCCCCCTGAACCACAGGCTTCTCAGCAGTCGGTGGCTGTGAGGGCGGTAACTCCTCCTCCTCGGACTGGATCTGAGGATTGAGCAGCACAGTGTGGTGCTCTGCAAAAAGCATCTGACAGCAAGCCAGGCGAGACCCTCTGCCCTCCTGTGCTTGCCCCGTTACTGTTTCACTGTTGGCTCTTGTTTTTATGCAACTTCTGTAGGAAGAACTTACCAAAGGTTGCTTAGTTGCAACAAGTGCTTAGCAAACCTAAACAACACAAACTTTAAAATATTTTTGTTATTCTAAAAATAATACATATATAATTCATACGAAATTTAGAAAACACACAAGAAGAAAGGAAAAAGAAAAATTGCGTGCATTGTTGCCCAGAGATAATTACAGTTAACAGTTGGGTAGAAGTATACGTTTATCTTACTCAGATGAGCTCATACCCCACATACTGCACTGTAGCTTCTCCATTGAACAGAGATGGTAAAATAATCTTCCGTAACATCATTTTACCCTGTTGGCTCTTTCACATTTCTCTTGACAAAGTTTTCTCTAGCTTTATTAGGAAATTCTCACATATCTTGCTGTAAGACCTTTAAGAAATTGATGGCTATATTTTTCCTTAAGATCTACTCTGAAAGCTTCTTAGCTTTCCGGTTTTGACTTCGATCTCATATCCTGGCTGCATATATTGAACATTTGTGATGAGGAATTGTGCCCAAATTGGAGGTTACATCATGAGTTATTTTCATACTTTAGGAGCTAAACTCAATTGCTTTGTCTCTAATGTATTTTGTTTTTAAAAATCAGCCAGAAGTAGGATCTTTTCCAAGCTTTTCCAGGTCTCTTTGTCACAAAAAGGCCCAAGACTAGGAGATACTCTCTTTTTAAAATGAGAAATGATGGCGTCATTCGTTAAAAGTAGCCAAAGGTTCTTCCTGGCAAAGTGCTTTCGAAGGCCAGGGCGCCTGTGCCAGCAGCTCCCCAGACTGGGTCTGTGGCACATGCCCACGCAGTTCCCCCCACTGCCGGACGCAGGGGGGTGGGCATCACTGACCCGAGCTGCGGCCAGCCTGCCTGACTCTCCAGACGCGCTGTAGGCTGGCCGTCCTCCATCAGCACCTGCTGAGGGACCTCTATGGCCCAGAGGCCATTCAGAGACCCGTCGGACTCGACAAACCCCATCCAAGGCGAGAGAAAGATGCTCTCCGGGAAGCGAACACAGCCACTCTGCAGGGTTCACCTGAGGCTTCCTGGGGGGCAGTCTCATGGGTCAGCGGGCGTTTTCAGATGGAAGAGAGAGGTGGAGGAGCAAGGGACATGGTGGGCCTGTCCCTCTTTTTGGCATTACAGGAGGGAACTATTGTCAGCTTTCCTCGGTTGTAAGGTAGAATCATGCCTTGTTTTTAAGGGTGTACCTCATAAATGATCATTTTCGAAGTGATCTGACACATTTATCTTTGCAACTGAATATAAGAATGAATTACCCCTTTTTTAATGTTTTCACTTTCAGAAGTACCAGAAAGCTGAGTATCTTATATTTCTTCATTAACTTTAATTAAGTTATTTTTAGCTTTGATTTGTTGCTATGACAATTTATTCTTAAAATAACTATTGTGGAGGAAACCTTTTGTTCTACACAAACCTTTTCAGCTACAGTTTAAGCTCAAGAAATGGATCCTGAGGCAGCATTGTTTTATATTCGTGAGGTGTCAGAAACATGACCTGAAAGAAATAAAATGTAGAAAATGACCAGGCCAGAAAGAGTCCAGATTCTGCTTTCCTTCATCCTGAGTTCAGAATGGCCTAAGCCTCCTCGACATAAAAAGAAGGCAGTGGCGCTGGCCGGTGTGCCAGCCGAGGGAGCCACCTGGGCCGGGGGCAGACGCTGTGTGCGTGTCCACAGACCCTTCGGGAACTCCGGGCGAGCTTAGCCTTCGAAAGCGCTTTCCCGGGAAGAGCCGCGTTGGATCTCAGCGTTCCCCGAGGCGGGACGTCAGTCTCCTCGGAGAGAGAGGGGACGGGGGTGGCAGTGCATTGAGGTGAGTTTGGAGAACATTTGGGTGAAAAGATTTTTTCCTTGCAGGACGTGGCAGAAACTTGTGTTACATTGTGCAGTGCATCCCCACGAAAGGCTTCCTGCGGTTGTTTGATCCAGATACACTTTTATCAGAGATTATCCAGCTTTATAATTATACCAATTAATGTAATGCTGAGTAATGAATCCAAATATTACTGCTGACAATTCTTCGCTTTGTTTACTGATTCAGCAAAAGTTCATTGGGTGTCTTCTGGGTGCTGGGCGCTGCCTTAGGCCCTGGACGTGTGGCAGTTGAACAGGACTGGTGCCCACGCACCGGTTCACTAGTTTTCAGCTGCTTTGAAGAAGGCGGCAGCAGGAGAGCCTGAGAGACGGCCGGTCTGCGCGCAGGGCCCGGGGTGGGTGTCCCTGAGGATCCCACTGACCCTGGATTCTGAGACATAAGCTGGCAAGTTAGCTGGGGCCAGGGAGGAGTGAGACGTGACTCCAAGGAGGTGCCAGTGACAGCGGGGCCCACCCCGAATGAGGAGATGGGATCGGGAGGTGTGGCAGGGAGAAGAGTCAGGCTGAAACAGCACAGGGACTTGCGCCCGGGAATGGGAAATACTGGGTGGCCAGGAAGCCAAGCTAAGACCAGGTGACTAGAAGGAATGAGAAAGTGTCTCCACCCCTCCGCTCCCTACCCAGAAACACAGAAGGAGCTGATTTCATCTCTGCAGCTGCCTGCTTAAACCGCTGGCCAGCACGCGCGGTCCACCAAGGTTTGACTGCTGTGCAGCCTTCCTCGGGTGCCGCCATCCTGCCCCCACAGCTCGGGTGTGAATGCAGTGAACAGGCAACAGGGCGGGAAACGGAGTCACCCCACCCTGAAGCGGAAAACCTGCACGCCTGCCTTTTCGAGAAGCCTGTCATTCCGATGAAGCCTGGCTTTGTCCCCAGCTTGTGAAAGCAGCTAAGCAGAGCCAGCGCCAGCCAGTGTAGAGGACCGTCCTTCTGGGCTGCCTCCCTTGTGCTCGAGCATAAGCTTCATAAAATCTGTCTGGAAATTTCTCTGGGGTTTCCTCTTGATTACTATTTTGGGAAACCCAAGAACCCCAGTGCCAGTAACAAAGTCAAGCTGAGAATACCAGGCGTCCTCCTGCAAAGCAGCAGGAAAGCTGTCGATGGGTTGTGAACAGGCCAATAACCTGGTCAGATGTACATTCATTTTATGGGGATGACTCGGCTCCCGGATGGAGAGTGGAGTGGTCCCTGGGAGGACAGGGAGGTCTGTAGAGATCAGCGAGGATGAACTCAGGGACAGCACAGGAGGGCAGGAAGGGAGAGAAGCGGATGGATTTAAGAAACAGCCTGAAGGCAGAATCTGACTGTAGGAGAAGGACACGTAATGAGAATAACCCCCCTGTAATGGTAAAATGGTTTTCCCTTTGGGGGTAAAACCAGCAATTGGATCTCGTGGCTTCTGACAGTTTTACTTTGTTCTGTTACAGTGAAAGTAAAGCTCTTTCTGTTCTTCCTCCCCCTGCCTCCTGACTCCACCCTCTCTGACTCACCCACTGGCGGTTCTTCTTTAGGTGGCTCCGTTCTAACCACGGAGGCTGCACACCCCAGCCTCAATTCCAGGTTTTACCACAGGACCCCCCATGCTGGAGACGCTCCCAGGGCCTCCGAGGTGGAGGAGCGACCCTGAGCCTGGCTCCTCAAACGCCTCTCGCGGGTCCCGAGCTGCCTGCTGCTCTGGCCTTGCCCCTGGCCTCTGTCATCCCCACTGCGCCCGCCCATTCTGTTTGTTTTATCCGTACTAACCTATGTAATCCACCGTTCCCGGAATGTGCTTGCGTTCTCGGGTTCTCTGCCTCTGCTGTTGCCTCCGCCCGGTGCTTTTCCCTCGTCGTTTTGCAGCCTAGCTCTAAACCGAGCCCGCACGCCATGCAGAACCTTGGTGTTGCCATAGCCCTGTGCCCTCACCCCAGATGGTGGTGTGTTCCGTCGCATTAGACTCGGGGAGCTCCTCTCCGACAGGGGCCTGGCCCTCACCTCGGAACCCCTGGGCGCCAACACAGGGCCTGGGACAAAGCAGGTGGACAAACACGCGTGACGCCCTGAATGATGGAACAAAGGAGTGAGAGAATAACAAGGAAAAAGCTTTGCGTTCTAAATTAATTTCTAATAACTTTTCTATAACATTTTAACTGCCTTCTGTTTTTCTTTTATTTCCTAGCACAGCTGAAGGTTTAACAAGAAAAAATATGTCAGATGTCAGTGGGTGGCAAACATTTTTACAAGCCCTTGGCTACTTCCTCAAAATGTTCTTTGGCTCAGCCGCGCTCGGCACTCTCACCGGCTTAATCTCCGCATTAATATCCTTTGATGTGACGGACAGGCACCGGTGAGGAGAGCACTCTTCACCACCGCCGTCTCCAGCCTTTTTCTCCGGCCCCTTAGGGGACCAGTGTTAGTCTGAGGTGGAGGGTTTTTATGCTCAGTTTTGGCTCCAGGAGCACTTTAATTTAAACTCAAAGATTTTTAAATTTAACATGTGAGATTTAGACCATCACTTTAAAGCTGAAAAACCATGTGCGGATATCAGATCCGATTCAGGAGGCTTCTGAGTTCCTAATGTATGAAAACTGCATTCAGATGATTCTCATTTTCTGCTGTCTCACTTTCCACATTCAAAAAACTGGAAATTAATTTCATTTGAAAATGTTGAGTTGAGAAAATCTGGAAGTGTTTATCTGGAAGGACCAGAAAAGAGACTTTGAAAGGGAGCTCGCCATAAGTTATTTGCACTGATTTTCTTGCTTCACAACCCGTGAGCTGTTCCAACCAGAGAAGGAAAGAGGCCTGTGAAGGCCAGCGACACCTTCATTGCTGTAGAAAATGCGTCAGGGTCCTGACGGAAACAGGCACCCGACCATTTCGGAGCCAGCCTGAGCCTGCGTCTCCCGGAGACGGCCACCTGGCCCTCCCCCACGAGCAGTTGGTCCCCCAGATGGCCGGAAAAGCCTCTTTCGCCTGCGACAGGCGTGTTTGTCTGCCACCTTGTGGAATTTTCCCATCGCCGCTTTTGTCCAGAAGTCGAAATGCTCTGCTGACTTGCTTGACAGCTTCTCATATCACACTGATAAACAGAACAGAACAGAAAACTTTCACCAGCTTAATACTTCCCTCCATGTTTATCTTTTTTCTTTAAGATTTTATTTATTTATTTTTAGAGAGGGGGGAAGGGAAGGAGAAAGAGAGGGAGAGAAACATCAATGTGTGGTTGCCTCTTGTGAGCCCCCCACTGGGGACCTAGCCCGCAACCCGGGCCTGCGCCCTGACTGGGAACTGAACCAGTGACCCTTTGATTTGCAGGCAGGCCCTCAACCCACTGAGCCACACCAGCCAGGGCTGTTTATCTTTTTCTTACAGGGGCAGGAAGCCTCTGCTGCTGAAGCTAGGTGGATGGGCCGTGAGCCCCGTGGGCACGGGGACAATGTTGGAAGAGGTGGGAGACGCTCCTTTTCAGGAGCATAGTTTGGACGGCCCCAGGAGTAGAAAGGCGGCCCTCCAATGGGGCATCGAACCCCAGAGTCTGGAAACCCTGTTAGTTCATCTCTGATGGAGGAGGAGGAGGTGAAAGTGTAACAAGGCCCCGGAAGGGACCCGGCAGCGTGGGCTGCCCCCCGTCCGTCGCCCCTGCTTTGCCACCCACAGCCCTGGCACATTGCCCACCTTCCAAGTCAGCGTTCTTAAAGGGGCTGACTGAGGTTGATTCTCATTTCCCCCCACCATTTGTCTCAGGAATTTACATTTCTTAGTTTTGTCAGGTTCCCTTTCTTAAAACTATAGTCTCCCTGTGAAGAAAAAAAATCCATGATGACAGATTTTCACTAGTTAGCTCAGAATATTCCAGAATCTCATATCCATTGTTTAACTTAACATATTTGGAAGGCAGCATTTTGTGACTTCGCTAGATCTCCCATCCACAGTCCCTTGGTTCTTTTTCCTTGACAACTGTCATTTACGTGCTCAAGCACATTGACTTGAGGAAAACGCCTTCCTTGGAGTTCGGCATGATGATCATTTTTGCGTATCTTCCTTACGGGCTCGCGGAAGGAATCTCCCTCTCCGGTAAGTGAACGAGAGCGTCGAAGTGCTGGGCGGGGGCGTGCTGTCCTGCCTGGGCAGAGAGGTCGTCAGCTGGGTCACTCGCAGTCACGAGAGACAGTCTCAACTCAGAGGAGCTTAAGCAACCAACGGAATCTCCTGGCCCCTAGAGATACACCTGGGTGTAGACCTGGCTGCACCAGGGCCTCAGGTTGTCACAGTCCCCTCCCCCTTTACCGGCCACCCGCCGCAGCGATCACGGCGTCACTTCAGTTTTGCCTCTTTCCCGGAACAAGGGCTCTGAGGGTCCTCCCCCTGAGGATGGGGTCAGACTGCCGGGGGCCCTCGCTGAGCCCTGGCACCCACGGGGCTGCATTCGGCCGCTGCAGTGCTCTCGTTCCAGAACGTCGCAGAAGTGAAATCATGTTGCGTGCGGTCGCTCGTGTCTTATTTCTTGTAGTTACTGTAACGTTTTCGAGCAACACCATGTTTTACGTGTATCGTATTCATCATTGTCTCTACATTCAGGAGCACATGGGACACATTTATAACAATTTGAATGTCCTGGTTTGCTCATTCCATTGTCTCTGTTGATTCTAGTCTGTTTCTGTTGATTAAATTTCTCCAGTTTATCCGTCATATGCTGCTGCTGTTTGCTTGCCTATTAATTCTTGATTGGATACCAGGCATTGTGAACCCGACTGTGTTGTTGCTCCTTAGATTGTAGTACGTTCCTCATAGAGTTTGGGATTTTCCTTGTCACATATCTAAGTTTCCTAGAGTCGATCCTTTTGAGGTTTACTTTTAAACTTTGTCGGGGCGGGTCCAGAGGAGCACAAGGAATGAATGCACTGCCCTTCTGAGGACTCTGCCTCGTGTCCCATGCGTTAGGAGGGTTACTCCACTCCGGCCTGTGGGGACGCGAATTACTCCCGGCCTGGCGTGTGCCTTGGGAATTGCTCAGCCTATTCCTTTTCAGCGATTCTCTTCCAGCTGCTCGGAGTCTCATCCATGCGTGTGCAGATCGGATTCAGTCCAAGATTCAAGGGCCCTCGATCGCAGCTCATGGGAGCTCTCTTTCAGATGTCTGCATGGCTTCTCCACGCCGGGGTTCCGCTGCTCCGTGCCCTCCAGCTCTCGGTCTCCCCTTCTCACCCAGACTGAGCCTGCTGGGCTGGGTTCCGGGTTCCCCTCTCCGAGCCTCAGCCTGGGAGCTCATCCAGGCGGTACGCTGGGCCGGGGCCGGGCCTGGGGCAGGAGCGGCTGCCTTGTTTGTTTCCCCTCAGCTCGGAATCGCAGCCCCACCCTGCCCAGAGCCCGTGTCAGAAGACAGTTTTATTCAATGTCTTTTACAAGTTTTCTAGTTGTTTATGGCAAGGCAGCAATTTGTGCAGCAATTATTTCCTCACGGGCCAAGTGCAAGTCCCCACGGGTTTTAAATGACTCCAACTGAGCAGAGTTTTCCCGCAGATCGCTTTCTGGAATCACCCGTAGGTCCTCTGTGAGCGGACCTTGCCAAGGAAAAAGCAGGGAGGACTCTGGCCGTTTTCACTGGAGAACTTGGAAACATCAGGGTTTTTTGTTTTTTTTTATCCCAAGCCAGTTTTCTTGGGGTTTCATCCCACTGCCTGCCATCAACTTTCCCCTCTCGCCGTCCATGAGTTGTGGCACTTACATAAATGTTACCTGTGAGTCGCTTGGCGCTGGCCTCGCTGTTTTTGCCTGTTTTTCTAAATTGCTTCCCACCCCTTGAGCTGAACATCAAGTGCCTGGTGGCAAAGATACGTTTCATACATCCATTTGGGATTGTGGTTAAACAAGGGAGCATTTTTCTTGTCTTCTCTTCAGAGAGGCAGCATTTTCTGTTGGTAGGGGCTCCATTTCCTTAAGGACCCACTAGTGGGGCCGAAGACAGCACATGCCGGCCCAGAACACACGGGCCACCTCTGGGCCTTTGGGACATCTGCCACGCAGCTTTCGGAGAAGGGCAGACGACCCTGGCGTGTTGTGCGCGTGCCACTGTAAGAGCATGGACGGGAAGGCAGAGGTCCCTGTCTCTCCGCCTGCCTGCGGATGAAGGGCTGACAGGGAGTGGTCCCCGTGACCGCCAAGCCGGGCGTTCTCTCCGCACCAGTCTTCTACCAAATCGTGTCTTCAGAGCGCAGTGCCTGAGGACACCGTGCTGACCTGGGTTTGCATCCCAGCCCCGCTTTCATCAGTAGCCGCCTACCTCCAACGGCGGACTTAACCACTCTGAGCACACTCACGTCCTCGTGTAACACACGTGCCACCCTCAGGCTGGTGGCAAGGATGAGAGGGAGCTACGCAAGTAAGAGTCCTGACAGAGGCCCCAACCTGGTATCACAGGGCAACCATACAGTTTCCCCCTTTTGTCCCAACACGATAAATTAACAGCACCCCCTTTCACTCACAAAAGTGTCCTGGTTTCAACAGCAAATTGAACAGTCGTCCTCATTCTTACTTGGAAGCATTAGCTATTCTCAGACTCTTCGTGCTAATTCTGTCAGTGCAGCCAATTCCGAGTTTTCATTCAGGCCAGTTTTGAGGGCTGCTTTGCCCTCTGGCTCTAAAGGGCCAAAGATGCGCAGCCTGCCCCTTGCCAGGGGAGCCAGCTCTGGGCTGAGGGAGGGGAACCAGGGCAGAGCCACCCTCTCTCGAGGTGAGTCACAGAGGAGGGAGCTTTCAGGACATGACACTTCCTATAAAAGTAGGGAACGTGTCGGCCAAGATGGAGTGCGTTGCCCGGCACCCGCAGGCACAGGCCTGTGCCCAAGGAATTCCTCTGCGGTGCTGCCCGCAAGGGCAAAGCTGGGTGCCGCCCGCGCTGTGCTCTCCGATCGTGGGAGCGGTGAGGCGAGTCTCGGCCCCTCCCCCTGCGGCATACTGTGCAGCCACTCCAACGTGGATTTGTCCTATTTGTGCTGCCACTCCAAAATACATTGTCAAATTCGAAGAAAGTTACTGTTCATTCGGTGAGTATCTATTCAAGACCCCACCGTGTGCCGAGAACTGTCCTTGGTGATGCAGCTATGGTGGTGAGCAAGACAAGATCAAGTTCCTGCCTGCAGAAGACAGACAGTAAGCAAACGAGCAGACGCACACCTTAACCTCAGGCAGTGAGACATGGTGCGAAGAGAGTGACGGAGACAGTGGCCCGGGGGCGGCAGCACCGTGAGGCGGGTCGAAGGCCCCTCGAGGAGGTGGCCATGGAGCTGAGACCTGTGTGGTGAAAGAGCCGGCCCTGGGCAGCTCTGAGGAAGGGTGCTTGGCAGCGGGAGTGGCAGGTGCTAAGGGTGCCAGATGGGTGGGAGGGAGGGAGCTGGGCAGGCTCCAGAGGGGCAGGAAGACCGCGGGGCTGGGACAGAGGGGTGAGGAGCCCAGCCCACCGGGTTCTGTGGGCCTGGGGAGGAGGTGGGAGTCTGCTGATTGTGCAAAGGCAAGTTCAGAGGCCTTAGCAAAAATGCTGTGCTAGCAGTACCTGCCATGTGTCTGATCGGATCCTGTTTATTACTTTGTAACGATAGATAAACTTGATAATGGCAGAGTAAAAGAACTGGCAATATGCATAGCAAAGTGTTAATGGTAGTTAACCTCTAGGAAGGTGGAGATTCTCTTTACACCTCTGAGCCTGGGTGCTTTACAGCAAAATTATATTTAGTATTGGGTAATTTACAAAGAAAGCTGACTGTGGTTTGCTCAGCCGTCAAGAAGTACCCTGTGTCCGACCCACAGGGAGACAGGGTACAGTGGGAGGAAACTTTACCATGCGGCCCTTCGATGCCGCCTTTGGCACTTGAACCCCATCTCTCTATTCCTTATTGCATTTAGATCAGCAGATTTGACTGGGACCGGAAATGGAGTTCCTCCCTCCTTCCTCCCTTCTAGGAGGCGGACCGTTTGCTACACTCTTATTTGCCTCCTTAAATGATTTTTCCATCTAAAAGGAATGTGTTGGGAAGTCTTCCCTACAGGGCATTTTTACCCCTAGGCGTGGGCCTGCTCGCACCATTTCACCCACCAGTGTTTTTTACAGCCTATGCAGGTGGCAGCTACAGTGGACGAGGGATGTCTGGCGGGTGGGGAAGTCACCTTTGGCTTAGGAAGGGCGCAGAGGGCGGACACTTGAGCTGTCCCTCAGGCCTTTGCGCCCACTGCTGACCTTGACTCTTTCCTTTGGCCCCTAGGACTCAGAGATGCCCTGACCCCACAATAGCCCGGGGTCAAGGCCAGAGACCCATTTTCATCTGGTCTAATTTCACCCCCAGATAGAGCTTGTTTATCTACACACACCAAAAAAAACTTTAAACACTTGAATTAGTTACATCATTAAGTTAGCAGATTTCCTATAAGAAACAAATACCTCACATCTCTCAGAAAACCAGCAGGAAAGCTGGTCAGCCC
This sequence comes from Anoura caudifer, assembly GCA_004027475.1. Lineage (NCBI taxonomy): Eukaryota > Metazoa > Chordata > Mammalia > Chiroptera > Phyllostomidae > Anoura > Anoura caudifer. The sequence continues at coordinate 30,231 of PVKU01000634.1, forward strand.
GAGGCCCCATGCACAGGCCGCCCTCCACCCTTTGTAGATGGACTTGTTTGTGCCTTCTTCACCCACAGGCCACTCACCCACTCTATTTTGATTTTATTGTCTGGCCCTGGCTCTCTGGAGTGGCTGAGTTATATCAGGATCATGGGCTGTGACACCGTCTCTGTGGGCTGGACGGCCACATGGGGGGCAGGCCATTCGTGTTGCAACTTAAACAGGGCTCAGACTCCTCTGGGGTGACTTTTCCTTCAAGATAAGAACCCCAAAGTCTCAGCTTTGCCAATGAATGGGCAACCCTTCTTAAACCAGGTTGGTGAGACAACGCCCTTTGAAAGCCGGGAAGCCAGCACCTTTCCGCACAAGGCCAAGTGCATAACCACGGAAGCCTGTCCTGCCCTGTTCTCCTCCAGTCTCCACTGAGCTCCAGACCCAGGGTCTGTCTCTCCACCGACTCCCTTTGCTTTGCGTCTTGATGGTTTATGGAAGGGGCAGCTCTCCAGGTGGTCACCTGCGGGGTCATACAGGAGAGCCACCGGAGGTTGGGTGTCGTGTTCGTGGTTTCTGCCTCGCAGCGCAGTGGTTCCTAACGGCTCCTGAGCTACAGAGTTCCCGGCGCCCTGCAGCAGCAGGTACAGAAGCCTCCTGCCCACTGCCTGCCCTTCCCCCATCTTCTCGGGCGTGGCTTGTGGGCAGCGTTGCTGGAATGTCCCTGTCCAGCCTCCTCCGTACAGGAAAATGAAAGAGCAGAGAACATGCTGTTTGCTAAGAGGGCTGGGAGACAAAATGTTCCGGCTTCTGCCGTCTGTCTCTCCGGCCAGCACATGCCTGTTGGGCCAGAGAGCAGGGCCTTCCTATGTCTTGTGGGGTATTGTGTATACAGGAAGCTCAGCCATCAAATGTCTGATGCGGTTCTGTGAATGTTCACCCTTTCGTAAATGTAACGTTCACGATTAATCCGTGTTTCTACAAAACAACAGAAGGAGTAAGAATTTTGCTTATAAAGTCTGACTTGCAGTTCGTATATATCTGCTTATTTAGCAACTTTATAAAAATGTCAGCTTCCTTACATGAAATAGAGACCCTAGACAGGGAGACGCTGAGAAGAGACCTGTGTGAAGTGCTTCAGCTGTGATGGGGGCAGCGGCCCAACGTGGAGACTTAAAACATTAGTAAACAAGCCCTGGCTGGAGTGGCTCAGTGGACTGAGCGCCAGCCTGTGTGCCAAAAGGTCACTGGTTCCATTTGCAGTCAGGGCACGTGCCGGGGTTGCCGGCCAAGTCCCCAGTTGGGGGCAAGGCAACCAGTCCACACTTCTCTCACACATTGATGTTTCTTTCCTTCTCTTTCACCCTCCCTCCCCACTCTCTGAAAATAAATAAAATCTTTTAAAAGGAAAACGAAAACAGGCTTGGTGGGGGGCCGGGGGGATCTTGGCCCAAGGTCTGCCAGCCGGTGATGAAGCTGCCAGACAGAGGGGCCCATGGCAGTTCTCTGCAGCCTCTGGGAGGCCTCAGGTAGTATTTTCTTCTTTTCTTTTTTCTTAAAACACCTAACACTGTAGGCTCCAGGGACCTGTAGGAAGTGGGACATACTATTTGTGGGTCACATGGCAGGTGCTTTTCTGCTCATTTCACTTGGCCCCTTTGTCCTCTCCAGGCATCATGGCCATCCTGTTCTCGGGCATCGTGATGTCCCACTACACGCACCATAACCTGTCCCCGGTCACCCAGATCCTCATGCAGCAAACCCTGCGGACCGTGGCCTTCCTATGCGGTGAGTTCTGCTGCTCTGTGCTCTGGCGTGGGCCTGCCCGGAGCTGCTCGTCCGTCTCACCCTGTTTTAGGGTCGAGGGTTTTCCTGGCAGAAGAAGCAGCAGGATCCCTCAGAGCCAGAAAACACACCCCCTTATCTTTTGGTAGTTACTCTGGCTTTTGAATTCTACAATGTAAACCTAATGCCTAACAAATGGAACATCTGATGCATGCAATTTTAAAACCAAAAATAATGAGAACTACCAATTACGAACATTTGAGACTCATGCATTTTAATGTATTGAAGTGACATTTCCAAAAACGGTTTCCTTTGGAACCGATATTGATGAGAGTTAGGGGAATAAAGACTCCACAGTCAAAACAAGAGTTTGGGACATCTTGGGGTAAGTAAAGTTTATCAAGTTCCTGAACTGCACGACTTTTCAGCTAGCGTGCATTGTGAATTTCTGAGAGAGAAATGCAGTTACAGCATTTCCCACACTCGTCCACAGGACCCTTGAAAGACAACTTGGGGAGGTGTCGCTGTTGAGCTGGGGTACACCAGGATGGCTGCCCCCCCGCCCCGCCCACCGCCCCGCACACATACCTCCTCCCTAGCTTACGCCTGGGAGTGAAGGAACCACGCACACTCCCTTTGCACTGGTGCCGAGTGTCTGCGCCCTGGCCACCGCTGTCAGCGGCTGCCCCGGTGTTTCGGCGGGGTTCGTCTCACGTGGAAGCTGAGTCCCACGCTGGCACGTGCGAGGAGGCAGGGTCAGGCCGTGCAGCGACTTCATTCCCTGGGTGAGGAGGCTCACACGTCAGATGACTTGCCCACAGTCGCAGGGCTCAGAAGTGACTCTGAAGCCAGGTCTGTCTCTTCCAGTCCAGTCTCTGACCCTGGCTCTCACAGGTAAAGGGTGTAAGGCAAAATGTCCATCAAATTCTGTTCGGTACCCAAGAGATTAGTGCATTTTAGGTTTGATAACACCCACTTCTAACACAGGTGTGTGGAAACAGGCCTGTTGATGGCATGTCTGCTGACGCCGTCTCTGTGGAGACTCTGAATTTGCGGCATGGCTGAGTTTACAAGGCTCATGCCCTTCGACCCTCAGTTCTCCCACCAGGAATGCTGCCTGTGCAGAATTACCTTTATTGTTGCTTGTAATATAGAAGTAGAAACAGCTGAAATAAGCAATGACAGAGGATTCATTAAATTAACCATGACATTCCAGGGAGGGTGGGGCAAAGGTAGGTGTACAGTTCGTATGGAAACTAATGCAATTATAAGTAACAATAATAATACAAGAATAAACTGCTTTGTGTGAACCTACTTTTGCCCACAGGAGTTATGCTGCCAAAGAAAAGCATAACATAGATCTCGATGTGTTCTAAATGAGCTGGTTTGGAAATATCACAAAAAATATTTAATGGATCAGAAGAAAATTCAAGGAGGAAAGGGGTGGATCTACTGTCCAGCTTGTGACTTGTTTTAAAAATATACACATTTGAGGGAGAAAACAGGGCCAAAGTGCTTTTAAAGCAGCCTCAGCCTCACTGTATTGTGATGTTCAGCTATTTAAAAATGGGCTTCTCTCCCTGGTTACGAGGCTGCCTGGGGGACGTCACAGCTTAAGCAGGGACCTAGTGCTGGAAACGTGCAAGGAGCTTTTCCTCAAGACACCGCACCTCCACTGCTCGTACAGCAAGCGCACATGCTGGACTCTGACTTGCGGAGTGAGGCCAGGGGCCAGAATGTGTCTCTCCCTGCAAGCAAGCCCTGCAGGGGCGAGCCGCCTCCTAAACCTGCGGCGGCGTTAAGTGCGGGAGCTCCGGCGTTGGGCTCGGTCCGCTGCGGCCAGGAAGACAGAGCAGAGGGCCCCTGCACACGAGGCACGTGGCCCCTGCATCCTTTGGCTCTGACTTCTCGCCACTTTGCCAGCAGTTGGGATCCTTACTTATCGGTGTTCAGCAAGTGGACCGAGTGCTAATTTGCACGAGTACTCGATGGTTGCCTCATTAAGTTAGGAGAGTCTGAGAAGCAAGCACATGTGGCTTGTGTGACAGAGAAGAGTGAGGGAATCGTAGGACCAGCTTCACCAGGTACCGGTTGCAGGATGTCCCAGAAAAGAAGCCCAGCGTTACACTGGGTTCTAACTGACTTGTGAACGCTTGCTTGCTTAACAGTTTAGTCTGTGTTGGAAGAAACAGTTGGGGCTGAATAATCCATTCTTTGGTTTGTTTCAGAAACATGTGTGTTTGCGTTTCTTGGCCTGTCCATTTTTAGTTTCCCTCACAAGTTTGAAATTTCCTTTGTCGTCTGGTGCATAGTAAGTATTTTCCTCGTTTTTATTTAATTACTTATTCACAACTCAGTAACCACATGTTCCAGATTCATTTATGTAACTGTTAACTCTTCAAAGTCAACAGCTACATAGACATGCTTTTGTTTAAAGTTTCTTTTGTTAAAAAAATCATAAACATCCAGTAAAGGGATGGAACTAAATGAATGAATATTTCCCAGAAAAGGATTTTGGTTTCTTTTAAAATTTGAAATGGTCTTGAATGTTACGGGCTTCTTTTAAAAGTACAAGCTTATGAATTTTTATGGTAGGTGGTAAAAGCAGATTTCAGAATTGAATATGGATTTGAGCATAACCATGTAAAACATTATGCATAGAAAAAAGAAAATATGTAAAGGAAACTTAGCCAAGTGTTCCCAGTGCTCATAGAACTGGGGATGATTCTTTCTCTTCCCTGTGTTCTCCGGGTAGCTTATAAGGCGTGTATTTCTTATCATGGTTCCCGCAGGCATGTCCATGCAGAAGCATGACCTTGGACACTTGTGCCAAGTAAGGATACCAGCTCCTTACTTGTGCCCCTGGAGGACCATCCAGGGGACTCATCCCAGGTGCCGCTCACCATCAGGAAGGCTCAGGAAACTGTTCTGATTGCACTGGGGGTGGCAGGAGGAGACGAATTAAAATGTGCCTCTAAAAAAGGAAAGTAGAAGCTTAATCCTTTGCAGCAGAATCAGGTCCTTGTGGGCAGAAGAAGTTTGGTATCTGAGAGAGAGGCCCAGCTCTCCCAGGCACCGGGTCAGAGTGACAGGAGGGCTCCTGACTGGCTGGGCGTTGAGCCTGGTGTGCCCAGGCCGCCTGTCTGTGTTCCGCCTCTCCGCGGGCCCTCCTGCGCATCCATCCTCCATCCCCGACTCGATCTCTTCGTTGTCTTAGATCCTGTGGTAATAAGGCGCGTAAGAAGTCTACGTTACTATTGCTGAATTATCGTAATTCACCCTCAGTTAACTGTCACTGCCAACCGCACGCCGTGAGCACAGCTCTCAAGAGGCGAACCTGTTACTGTGCACGGTCGTCTGTGGGGGGCGCACCTGGAGGCCTGCCTGTCTGGTGTGCAGGGAGCCGAGAGGCAGAGGAGAGGAGGAGCCCTCAGGAAAAAGGTGGTTCTCCTGGCCACCCGGGTGCTTTCACCTCTCAGTCAGCAAGAGCGTGTGGCTTTTGTCACTGGTGTCCTCCAAATTCAGGTTTCAGGACAGGAGGACAGCAGCAAGGCTTTTCAGAAAGTATAACAGTCTTTAGGGTGGGCACTGGGGACTGGGGGCTGCTTTGGGTTGAACCTGAAACGCAAGTGTGGGAACGGAAGACCGGGTGCCGGGTGCCGGGTGCCGGCGGGTGAAGCTCAGAGGAGGCCGTGCTGGCCGCGGGCTGGGAGGAGCGGCAGGAGGGAAGGGGGCCAGTTACTTAACCCCTGTGTCTCCCTTTCCTGTCCCTAGAATGGAGACAGTGCCACCTACTTGGTAAGACCATTGCAGGGACCTAAATTTAACAGGATGATGCGTAGAAAATGCTTAGCACGTTGTCCGGCATGTAAATGCGAGATGATTGGGAGCCATTACAACTTGGCCTTCCAAGGCCCACGCTCCGCAGCATGCGCAGCTCGTGCTGGTTGAAGGGACGAACTGAGAACCTGCGTGCTGTACGTGTGTCTGTTATCCTTTTCAAGAGTGAAAAAATGGAAGTAAATTAATAAGTAGATCTGAGTATCCACTTAGAGGAGATTTAGACTACACAAAGCTGTGTTTTATCACGACAAACATGCTTTCGGAGACAGTCATGGCAAGTAGCTGGCTGGGTTGTGTGACCTCCTCTCAGAACCAGCCGCCTGTTCCCTTGGCTCGGGGAGCAGTGTTCCCAGCCCTTTGGGAACGGTGAGCACAGCCCGCCCCTGGCGGAGCACCTGTGGAGGAGTCAGACGGCCCTGAAATCAGCCTCTGGGTGTGTCGGCACGGCTTCTTGGCATCCAGTTCTGTTCTGCGATCACCGGTGAGGCCAGCGCCGATGGCTCGTTGGTGCTGTCCTTCTGACTGCCGACGTGTGCGTAGTGTACAAACTTCACCTCTTCCCAGGCACGCGGAAACCAGCCAAGGAGGACAGCCCACCCAGCCAGCTTTCTGAGTAGCGTGGCATTATTCTCGCCTTTTATAACCAAGGGGCGCGCTCTACTCGGAGTGGTGTGCGGAGTGGGTGTGCTACAAGGCCCGTGTGAGCCGCAGCGAGCTTCACCTTGAAGCACCAGCGGTTTCCGTCTAAGACGTCTTGTTGCTGTTAACAGGTGCTCGTGCTGTTCGGCAGAGCCGTGAACATTTTCCCTCTCTCCTACCTTCTGAATTTCTTCCGTGATCATAAAATCACCCCGAAGATGATGTTCATCATGTGGTTCAGTGGTGAGTCCAGCCTTGAACGAACCGTGGAGGGAAGATGCCTCTTGAGAAGGTGCACACCATGCAGAGGGCGCGTGTGGTCAGCGCCCTTTGGAAACGAGTGTGCCTCATGAGCCAGAAGTCACTCAGGGCCCCAAGCCTGTTGGTGCTGCCAGGAGCTGCACAGCAGGGGGCCCTGGACACGCCGCACCCTGCTGTTGCCTGCAGGCGGGGCGGCCCTGGGAGAACGCAGTCTCTCAGTCTCGGGAGTGGATTGTGGGGAGTAACAGGACCTGGTTTAGTTTCCTGTGAAGAGGAAACGAGGCCACGTGCGCAGAGCGCTCAGCACAGGGCCGGCGCGCACACAGGGAGGGCCCCGTCTGCACACACTAGCCCTCGTGTTTCTAAGTGTGAGTGTTGGGCTGGATAAATATGTGCACGTGCTACGCTTCACAGCCTGCACGGGGCAGCTCACTTGATCTGCCCAACCACGCTGTGACGTGGGGACGGAGGGGAGCTTGCCCCTGGGCCCCACCTCTCTGCAGCCTGCTTTTCTCCCACCCCGGAGCCCCACGGGATGTTTGTGCTCTCCAGCACGGTGGGGCAGGATGTTCGACTGGCCACGATGCTGCACTGTCCCCAGGTCCCCAGAGAACCGGGTCAGGGTGCCGCTGCCCTCTCCTCTCACACCCTTCACTGTCCCCCCAGGCCTGCGGGGCGCCATCCCCTATGCCCTGAGCCTGCACCTGGACCTGGAGCCCATGGAGAAACGGCAGCTCATCGGCACCACCACGATCATCATCGTGCTCTTCACCATCCTGCTGCTGGGCGGCAGCACCATGCCCCTCATCCGCCTCATGGACATCGAGGACGCCAAGGCACGTCGCCGGAACAGGAAGGACGTCAACCTCAGCAAGACAGAGAAGATGGTTAGTGCTCGGTGGGCCCGGGGCGGGGTGCGGCAGAGGGTTGTTCCTTACCGACTGCCAGGAAATGGGGAAATGAGAGACAATTTGAGGATGCTCAGCCCCTTCGCACGTACCCATGCACGCATGCACAGGTGCAGTTGCCCAACCCAACAAGGTTCTGAAGCGTAGCTCTTTGGGTGGCTTGTCTGCCAGCCCTGTGGTCTGGTGAAGCCACGGAGGTTGTAGACAGGGAGGTCGTAGACAGGGAGCGTGGGCCTCTATCGGACTCTCCCAGCAACGCTCCTCCCCTGCCAGTAACTGCCCTGCCGCAGTTGAGACTGGAAGGTTTCAACACCACATCATTCCCAGCGCTTACCGAGAGCCTCCTGTTGGGGCCTGAGGTGGGGAAGGTGGCTTTGAGGGCAATGAGAGGTGCCCCGTACTGAAGCCAGTCGAGGACCTGACTGGGGACCCATACCCCTGCCCAGCTCTGCCTCCTCCGAGCCACCCTCCTGCCGGCAGCTGCCCCTGCTGGCAGGCTGCCCCTCCCAAGCCGGCTGTGGTCATGCCTTCCCTGCCCGTGTGCCCCGCTCAGGCCCCATGTGCTGAGCCAGGCTCTGACAGGCGCAGAAGCTGCCCAGGCCTCTCCCACCTTTCTGCACCAGCTCCCCCATGCCCTGCCCCACACACAAATTTCCAAATGCATCTTTTTCTAGTTGCCTCGGTAACTTTGGTCACGGATGGCACAGAAACCCTTAGCCAAGAGACAGGGCACGGGGATGTACCACCCACTTCTCACATGGGAAGCCTGGGTCTGGGCTGTGCTGCTGGAAAGAAACAGGGGACCTGGTGCTGGGCTGCCTCCCTCCCTCCCTCCCGGCAGCCCTTCCCCCACCCCCGCCCACCACCTCCATTTCACCCAAAGCTCTAGTGTAGGTCTGAAAGCGGCCAGTGGGTGTCGGAATCGGTGCAGGTCTCCAGGGTCCTACAGGTGTGGGGTGAGGCTGGAAAGAATGTGCACACCTAACAGGTTGCCAGGTGCTGATCCTGCAGCCACACTTGGTGAACCAACACCACCCTCGCCCTGCCCGCCCCCACCCCAGGCTCTGGTAGAGGCAGGATGTTTGCTCCGAGGAAGCACATGCCGTTCAGGGAGTGGCCTGTGGCGCAGGCACAGTGCCTGAGTCTCCTTGGACTGTGGCTGGTCGCCTGAGGACCTGCAGGAAGCAGAGGCTCTTGTCATGCCCCTGGTGCAGGGGAGAGCACTGAGGCACAGAGAGGCCCCGTCACGGAGCCGAGGTCACACAGAGTGCAGAGCCTTCACTCTTCACGGTCCACCAGGGTCCCCAGGGTGGGCTCCTGGGCCAGCAGCGTCACGAGGAACTTGTTAGGAATGCAGATACTCGGATGCCCTGAAATCAGGGACTCTGCGAACCGGCGCAGGCCCGGCCAGCAGGCTGTGGCTGCGGAGCAGCTCCCGCAGCGGAGCAGCGCACTGGCATTCCGTCTGTGCGGCTGCCCGCAGAGGTCGGGGGCGGGGCTGAGCTGGTCCAGTGAGCCTGAGCCCCACTTGTGGTCCAGGCCTGCTGTACCCCTTGCGGTTGTTCTCGGTTGTTCTCGTCATTCCTCTGTGGTTCCCGCTGGGATTGTCTGTGTCTCCTCTCCCCGCACTGCCCTCTCCCGCCTACTCCCTGGCACTGACCTGCACGTGGAAATCTCCTGGAAGCTTACAAACCAAGCCCAGCCCTGGCTCCGAACTTCTGATTTATTACCAGTTCTGGTTTATTCCTGGGTATCTGTCATGTTTTTATAGACCTTCCTGCCTCCCTGCAGGCTCCCAGCAAGCCCCTTGCTGCCCACAGACACACTGCATGGATTTGGAAGGGCAGGCAGGGCTGGGGACACGGGTGGCCAGGGGTGAAGGGCTGCTAGGTAGGCTGGGTGGCACAGGCTGCCGGGAAGATGCCAGCCCATCTGCCGGCCCTCATCTGCCCGCCTCCCTGCAGGGCAACACCGTGGAGTCGGAGCACTTGTCGGAGCTCACCGAGGAGGAGTACGAAGCCCATTACATCAGGCGGCAGGACCTCAAAGGCTTCCTGTGGCTGGACGCCAAGTACCTGAACCCCTTCTTCACACGTCGGCTGACCCAGGAGGTGGGACGCAGGCCAGCGCCACACGGCTGGGGGTCCCTTGCCTTCTTCCTTCAGAACCAGCACTGGCCAAGGGGCACAGGGAGGCAAGGCTCACGTGCTGCATTGGGGAGGGGAGGCTGGGCCACCACCTCCTGCTTGGCGCTCCTTCCCAGGATCGCATCTGCTGTTTTTCCTGGGCTGCCGGATTTAGTGCTAGTTTAATAATAGACTTGTTAACACAGTTTGCTTTTCCTGGATGATAGACTCGGGACACTGATCGGCTACTGAATCTGAGCTGAGGAACTTCAGACGTGGCAGGGGCGCAGGCAGCGGCCTGCCTGTAGCTTAGGCGCTTGTTCCCTCGTTCCGGGCACTGCTGGCCTCTGGGCGACAGACCGGGCGGCAGGCAGTCTCAGGGGCCGGCTTGGGCCTGCTTGGCCGAACCAGTCACCGTGCCCTCTGCAGGCCTCAGGGTGGGGTGGGCTGCTTCTGGCTGCCGCCCCCTATTTCCCACTGGCGGCAGTCCCGATGCGGTATGTGAGCTCGCGCTACGAGCCACACCAAATGGTGTTCACAGTTGCTCCGGTTCATCCTCCCAACAATCCCAGCAGAGGTGGCTGTTCTCTCACTTGACGGCTGGGAAGGCTGCAGCCCAGAGAGGTGAGGTAGCCCCCTGAGGTCATACAGCCAGAATGAGGCAAAGCCAGGAGGAGAGCCCAGGAGTGTTTGATTCCAGAGCCAGTTTTTCACATCCTGCCACCCTGTCTCCCACTCCTCTTGTTTCTGAATGACACCTCCTGTTTCCTCCACCCCCATAAAGAAGAATCCCAGCTGACTTAGTTCGCACTTGGAAACTGCGTGTGGCCATGGCCCCTGCCTCCCATCCCCTCCGCGCAAGGTACAAAGCAGCTCCTCTTCCTTCCTCTACCCTGACCCTGACCCTGACCCTGACCCCCTGGCTTGGTTGTGTCTCCTGCCTCAGGACCTCCACCACGGGCGCATACAGATGAAAACCCTCACCAACAAGTGGTATGAAGAGGTGCGTCAGGGCCCCTCTGGCTCCGAGGACGACGAGCAGGAGCTGCTGTGACGGAGCAGCCCCTCCCCCGGCCCCCAGGATGGACACCCAGCAAGGGCCGCAGGGCGCCTGCATTTGGCGGCCCCTTCAGAGAAGATGAGAGCCCGGGGCAGCCAAGGCGCTCATCACCCGAACATCCAGACCTGCGGAGCCAGCTGGCTTCCGACACGCCATCGCTCCACTCCTCACCGAGCCCGACCTCTGCCTGCAGTGTGGCTCCCAGCGTGCAGGTCAGAGGGAGCACCTGTCTCGGTAGAAGTTTCCTTTAGATTCTGTAGCCAAGACAGATGGTTGTCTGTCCAGCTGAGGCCCCGGAGAGGAAGAGCCATACCAGAAGAGCTGTGGAAGCTGCCCCGACTGGGTGTCCTCCAGGGACACTGGTTTGCAGTCCGCCATGCCCAGCTCCTGCCACCACGACGACCCTGGGAGCCAGCTGGGCGAGTAGCCAGCTGCCGCTTGCCTCCTCATCATCAAGGCACCTCGGGCCTCGGCAGCAGCAATTCTGACCTAAGTGGCAGGCCCAGAAACCTTGAAAACCTCACACTCCCCTTGGTGATGTTCCTTGTACACCCTGAGAAAGAAGAACCGAGTGACCTTTTTCTTCTGTACCTCTGATAGGCCCCTCACAGGCTGTCCCCCTGGGTGGCAGGCAGCCACCGCCTTCTCTGGGAATACTGTGAATGTTTACACTGGTAACCAGCACGCCTGCGCAGGCCCTTCCCTTGAGCCCCTGTGGAAGCAGCTTGGCTGGGGCTGGGGCTGGGGGAGTGCCTTCCTGTGGGGTCAGACTGCCCCCTAGAGGGAAGAGCTAGAGGTCCAGCGCTTACGCGGGCCAGCAGCCACTGCCTGATTCCCTTTAAATTCATGCACTTGAACCAACCAAGTGGTGCAAGCCCAGCAGTCGCCTCCCTCACCTTGATTCCCTCTATTAGGAATCCTTGTTTGTCCGGAGGCCCCTTTTCCCGGGCTGCGCAGGGCCTGCCCACTGCTTACCTGCGGCCACCTTCACTGCTGATCGGCATTTCCTCCCTCCCAGTTCTCCACTCCTGGGTGCCACTTGTCGCCCATGCCAGGGTCCCAGCTCACCCACGCATGGAGGTGGGTCCAGAGCCTGCTGCCCCTCCCCACACTCCAGCCAGTGCATCCGAGCCTCGCCTGCAGTCCCCAGGTAGCCACTGCGACCCCAGGGCCCGGTCCCTTCACAGAGTGCTTGCACTCTCCCTCTCGCACCAGGGTCCCGAGTGGCCAGTCACGTCCGGATGAAACAGAGTTGCCAACTCTCATGCCCGCTCCTCGCCTGCCCTGTAACAGGCCTCGTGTCCGCTTGCCTTTGCCCATCTCCAGGCTGTTGGCAATTCCCTCGTGTGGCTCAGGGTCCCAGCTGGAGCTGGGACGTGTTACCCTCTGGGTGGTTTCATTCACCGTGTGCACACCCTTGGCTCTCTGTGGGGACCCAGGGGGCCAGCTCAGACCCTGGGCTGGCCGCAAGTACACGTCCATCTCTTTTGCCTGAAGCAGCGTGGCTCTGGATGTCAGGAAAGACTGATCTCGGGACCCTTTGAGGACTCGTGCGTCTGGCCCACGAAGCCAGGCCCCTCCCCCAACCCCTTCCCCTTCCCCGGAAGTGTAAGGCCAGTCAGGCAGGAAGCATGGGGTTTCCTTTTTGTGCATGAAAAGTAAATTTGTACTTGATAGAGCTAAAATGTCATTTTTGTTTTTGTCATCTCTCCTTAACTCCATAATTTGAGGCAAACAGGATTCTTTTACTCCACCTGATACCCCACTGGAGGGATGATGTGGGCATAACTCTGGTCTCATCATTTCCTGTTTCCTTTAGTGGAAAAGCAAGAGTGGGGACCTCTGTCCTTGTGAGGTAGGGGGTGGGCCGGGGTCTGAGTCCAGATAGACAGTTTCTCTCACCCCCAACTCACAAGTAGTTTACTTTCTCCCCTAAAACTCAAGATCTGATCTTGGAGGCAGAAGCTGCATTGCAAACTCAATAGCTTGCCAGAAAAAAACCTTTTTTTTGGAGTTCAGAGAGTAAGCAGTGAAAACAGGTTCTTTTCGATTTAGACTGGCCCTTGTCACCAGGTCCTGCCTGGCCTGCCACTTTTAGCCGAGACCTGAAAATGACATGGGTAGAGAAGCATGTGGGGGGCTTGGTGGAAGGCCCCAAGGCTTGGCTGTGGGGGTGGGGGCTCCTCCCTAGCAGGTACCAGCACTGGTCTTGGTCTCCCACGGGCCTCTTCTGCCCCCTGCTGGTCGGGCGAGGGCTCAGCCTGGAAGAGCATTTCCATGGAAACAGGAGTAATCCCTCCTCTTTAGTCATCATTCTGTCTGGCTAGTCACCTTTGGAGCAGGCAAAAGTCTACCAAGGTATATTTTTCTGGTGGATTTTTCTAATGTCTTTGCCTGAGAATTGAAACTTCTTGCTGTCTACCTTTAGCATATCTAACAATTCTATTACTTGAGGTAAGATATGCCTATAAGATTTTTTAAAAATAACTAACTTCTCGCACTTATTTTCTTTGAGGGCTGGGCACCGGGACAGCAGAGGTGCAGACAGCACACAGAGAAAGGACTAGCATGTGAAGCCGGTGCCTCTGGGGAAGCTGGCCGTTCAGCCAGGGAACTCGGGAGGTGTGCCCGGCCTGGGGAGCAGGCAGCCACGGCAGCAGGACCCACCCCTGGCATCCCCTCTGCAGCGCTGTTGTTGCAGGGCCCCTGGGAACCTTGAGGCTCAGGGTATGAGGCCTCCCAGGGAAAGGAGCTGGCTCTTCCTAGGTCTCCAGAGGTCAAGTTCGGGCTGGCCAGGCAGGAGGTGGCTCAGTGCCACGGTCTGGTGCTCAGACGCTCAGCCCAGAGGCAAAACGGAAACGTTCCCACCCCCAAGCCAGCCACCTCTTTTCACAGTGGGCATGCTAGCCAGGCCCTGGCTGCTGTGAGGCCCAGGGGCAGGGCCGGCCCAGAGCGCTGGTAGGCCCTCAGCACCCCAAGTCCCCCGAGACAGGCCGTGGTTTGCCTTTGTGTGAGTGGGGACCCTTCTCGGAACCCACAGCAGCAGTGCCATCAGCAAGACTTGGTCTCACGCAGTCTCGGTTCCACATTCCCACAGAGGCCCACACATCTGGCAGGGTCCTCAGCAGGGTGGCCGCAGGCAGGATCCTACTTCTGCTTTGGTGGGGACAGCCAGGGTGGACAGGGTGGTGGCCAGCTTCTCCTTAGCAGGTCATGGCTGTCAGGTTACAGGCAGGGCTTGGGGTGCCACGGTCTGAGGACTGGCCCCCGATTCGAGCATGAGAAGGAGTCTGTGGATTAGAACTTCAAAGGCGGAAAAGCGGAGAGGCCCGCTCGCCCCTCTCCCATTTCCTCCGGAATGCAGGCCTGTGCTTCTGCTGGTTGGTAAGTAGGAAATCGAAACATTCCTGGTACAACAGCCAGAATCATTAAGTTGTTCCTCAAGGCCCCAGGCCATATGTTTTATTTAATGTTTTATTTATTTTTAGAGAGAGGGGAAGGGAAGGAGAGAGGGAGAAAAACATTGATCGGTTGCCTCTGGTATGCGCCCTGACCCAGAATTGAACCGGCAACCTTTCACTTTGGAGGGTGATGTGCAACTGAGCCACACCGGCCAGAGCCCCTGGCCTGCGTTTAAGTAACAATATGGTCACAGTGCAGGTGTGAAGGAAGAAGTAGCCACACGCCCTTCCTTTTAGGTTCCCGCCATTTCTCACACCAGTGGAGTTAGATATTCAGGGACCCCACTGGACACGTGACAAAAGGAGGAAGACTCTAGTTTGCCTGGTACAAATGGGGAAGAAAATAGGTCTTTGCTTAGCAGAAAAAAAAAATGTAGTTAGTTTACATTGTGGCAAAGTGAACTACTTGCTGGTGGAGGGCCAGCTGTTAGACCTTTTTGGAGGACAACGTGGGGACACCTTTCAAAAGCTGGGAAACGTCCTGTGCCGTGACGCAGCATTTCCCTCCAGAGCACAGAACAAGTGCGCGCAAAGCCTGGCCCCGAGGGCGGTCATCTCAGCGATGTGCACAGTGAGGAAAAACTGCAAAGAGCCTCTGCCCATCGATGGGGAATTGCAGAGAAAAGCAATAAAATACCAGCGATTAAAGATTTAAGAGTATGGACATGTTTACAGTGTATTAGGCCAGCATCTTACCATCTAGAGAGAGACAAACTTCATCCTTTCCTTAAGTGTTTGAGATTCTAAAATGACTAAAAATGAATCAAAGCAGTAGAAGTCTTGTATGTTTTTTTTTAAGTACAGATAGGACTCCTCAAATACCCATTAATCCCCAAATGTGGCAGACCTGTAGGCTGCCACCCAGCCACCATTTTCTACCCTGGGCCCTGTCACCTTTGCTAAGAAAACCCATTTTGGGGGGATAATGGGTGACCACATGCATCAAGGGGAAAGCAGGCCCATTCCCAGCCCAAGCTGTTCCTGGTCCTTCCACTCCCCTTGCCTGGGAATGGCAGGGGATGGGCCTTTGACCCAAGTCTGGCAGCAGAATGAAGTAACATCTTAGGGAATTTCTAGAATTATCCCCTCACTCTCACAAAGATGCTCAAGGAAGGGAAACACCCTCTTCCCACGGGCTGGCCTCTGCCTCCCATGATGTGACAGACGACATGAGTCTGGGCTGCCCCGGCTGTGTTGAGACCTCGAGGGAAGACCTCACAGCACGCTGAGGGTGGTGGAGCAGAAAGACAGAAGGCCTGTGAGTTTTCAGTGACACAGTTGGGCCAGTGAGTTCAGTCCTGGAACTGACCCCCTCCAGATGGCACTGTGTGAGGTAGTGCGTGGTCTCACTGTTTGAGCCACTTCCGGCGGGGTTCCTGTTACAGCAAAAACCACCCTGATGCACCTTCATCAGTGTCTGTGCATCAGCCTCTAAGGATGAAATCTGTAAGAACAGGCGCCAGGTCTTAACTTTGCTTCTGAGTGGAAGGACTATGGGTAACTTTAAATATCTTGTTTCTATAGAATTTTTATTTCATAAAGAAATAAAACGAACACACAGTGTGTTATCGCCACTTTTCAAAATGTGATTACAAATGAAACCAGACCCAGAGGAGCAGCACATTCAACGGAGAGATCCGATGTGGTTGACGCTAAGGGCAACAGGAAGTCTCGTCCTCTGGTGACAATCCCAGCTGACAGACAACATGACTTGGAAGAGCACCTGGCAAAGCCAAGGAGAGTTCCAGATGCCTGTAACCTGTCCCCCTTCGCCCAGCCGCCCCCCTCCTGGGCTCATGCCTGCAGAGCGAGGTTGGCAGGCCGCTGCCTGGGGCCAGCCGGCCCTCCTGCTGCTGTGCTGCCAGAGAGCTAAGAACGGGTTTTAACATTTTCAAACAGTTGGAACTTGAAAAAAGTTTTTTCAAAACAATACTTCATGACCTATGAAAATTATATGGAATGTAAATTTCATTGTCCATAAAGTTTTGAATTTTTAATTTAAAAACAATGGAAAATTGTTTTCTCATTATGTAAGTACCTACTTTTGCAGGGAGGTGGCTCTTAGCTCCTAAAGCTGAAAATATTCACTGTCTGGTCATTTACAAACAAACTTTACCCACTCCTGGCCTGCCCTAGAGAAATTCTTACCCACCAGGAGACACCTACAAGAATATCTGTGACAGCAAGATGTTGGATACATCCAAGCTGAAAAAATGATTGTCACTATGAGAATGGATAAACTGGTACAATGATGCAGTGGAATATATACAGCAGTGAAAATGATGGGCAAATTAATGAAACTAGAATGAACATATCAACATGGATAAATCTCAGGAAGTTGAGGGACAGGAGGAGAGCAAGCTGCAGAAGACACAGTATAGGAAGTGCCTCTCAGACCATGCCGAACAATAATGCAGGGAAACGATGTGTAGGGATGTGGATGAGAGTGGGGAGAGTGGGAAGAAAGGTTGGAAAGGTCAACAGCAGGATCCTGGGCCCCCCTGGGGGGGTAGGGAGGTGAGGAACTGCATTTAAACCACATTTCAGAGACTTCCGGCCAAGATGGAGGCATAGGTGGACACACTGTGCCTCCTCTTGCAACCAAGATTAAGGACAACAAAAATATAGAACCAAAAAAAAAAAACAAACCACCATAACACATAGAAAATTGAATTGTACAGAAGTCCGACAACAATTCATCCAGACTGGTAAGAGGGGCGGAGGCAGGAAAAGGTGGTGGCTGGTGGTCCCGGGCACGCAGGCGGCAGTTGGCACACCCCAGGCACACAGGTGGTGGTTACCGAGCTCGGGGAAGCAACGAGCAGACCAAGCGAGGCGCACAAGGTGGCTGACTATGGTCACACACTTGCACGCAGATAAAGAAGGCAAAAATGGGCAGCAAGACAGACTGCACAACGCAAGGCCCCAGCACTGGGAAATAAAGCCTAAAAGCACCAATTGAAAACACCTGTGGGATTGAAGTGCTGGGGAGAATCCCAGCCTCACAGGAGAGTTTGCTGGAGAAGCCCACAGGGTCCTAGAACGTACACAAGCCCACCCACATGGAAATCAGCACCAGAAGGGCCCAATTTGCTTGGGAAAAGCAGCAGAAGGGACTGGAATCCGAGAGCAGAGCAAGCGCCATTGTTCCCTCTCTGACCCCGCCCCCACATACAGCATCACAACTCTGCAACTGGGTTGCCCGGTCCTGGTGAACACCTAAGGCTCCTCCCCTCACTACATAACAGCTGCAACCAGACAAAACAAAAACAAAAACAAAAACAAAGCCAAAACCAAAAATGGCTCAAACAGAACAGATCAAAGCCCAAGAACTAATTCATCCAATCATCCAAGAGACCAAGAGATAGCCAACCTATCAGATGCACAGTTCAAAGCACTGGTGATTAGGAAGCTCACAGAATGGGTTGATTTTGATCGCAAATTAGATGAACAAATGGAGGCTACAATAAGTGAAATGAAGAAAAACGCACAGGGAACCAATAGTGATGGGAGGAAAACTGGGACTCAAATCAATGGGGTGGACCAGAAGGAAGGAAGAGACAACCAAACAGAAAAGAATGAAGAAACAAGAATTCAAAAAAAATGAGGAGAGGCTTAGGAACATCCAGGACATCTTTAAACATCCCAACATCCGAATTATAGGGGTACCAGAGGGGAAGAGGAAGAGCAACAAGTGGGAAACTTATTTGAACAAATAATAAAGGAGAACTTCCCCAATCTAGCAAAGGAAATAGACTTCCAGGAAGTTCAGGAAGCTCAGAGAGTCCCAAAGAAGTTGGACCCAAGGAGGAACACACCAAGGCACATCAGGATTACATTAGCCAAGGTTAAAATGAAGGAGAGAATTCTAGAAGCAGCAAGGGATAAGGACACAGTCACCTACAAAGGAGTTCCCATCAGACTGTCAGCTGATTTCTCAAGAGACCTTCCAGGCAAGAAGGGGCAGGAAAGAAGTATTCCAAGTCATGAAAGTCAAGGACCTACATCCAAGATTGCTCTATCCAGCGAAGCTATCATTTAGAATGGAAGGGAAGATAAAGTGCTTCTCAGATAAGGTCAAGTTCAAGGAGTTCATCATCACCAAGCCCTTATTATATGAAATGTTAAAGAGACTTATCTAAGAAAAAGAAATTAAAAAATGTGACAGTAAAAACACAGCAAACTCACAGATATTAACAACCACACCTAAAACAAAAGCAAACTAAGCAAACAAGTAGAACAGGAGCAGAAACACAGAAATGGAGATCACATGGAGGGTTAGCAATAGGGGAGTGGGAGGAGGAGAGAAGGGGACAAGGTACAGAGAATAAGTAGCATAGACAGTGGGTAGAAAATAGACAGGGGAGGGCAAGAATAGTGTGGGATATGTAGAAGCTAAAGAACTTATGACACATGGACATAAAGGGGGGGATGTGGGTGGGACGGGGTGTGCAGGGAGGAAGGGAATGATGGGGGAGAAATGGGACAACTGTAATAGCATAATCAATAAAATATAATTCAAAGAAATAAAAAATTAAAATTAAAAAAAAAGAAAAAAATAAACCACATTTCACCCACCTGGCTTCCCCTGTACCCCTGACATTTCATTCCCTAACGGAACAGCGAGCAACCAGTTCATCACATTCACGAACTGACAAATGCTCCTCATGCCCCCAAGCCTCATCCTTCACCCCAGCTCTGGTGAATAACTGACGCTCTCCAAGGGCCACCCCAGGCCCGCCATGCCCTCACATCAGTCAGGATTAGCTGTAGTCATGGGTGGCAAAATCATAATCAGTAGTGGGTTCCCTGGAGTCCTTGAGGACCAGGATTCTCAGTGTGGGGGGAAAAGACGGAAACTCTGGTCCTGAACTTCAATTCAACCATAAGCGTGGACTTGTGTGTTGTTTTCCTGAACCGCCAACCTGTCCCTACCTCTGCCCACTGAAAACGCTAGAAACAGTGCAGCGACAGTCAGCTCCCCGGGCACTCGGACTGCAGTCTCCCAATGTCATTTCCCCTTGAAAGGACCCAGGACTCGGGCAGGACACCTACACGATGAACCTAAAGCACCTCGCCACACCAGACCGTGAGGAAGCAATCAGACTTCAGGGCCGTATCCGAGGGGCTCGGGACTGAAGAGGCTCCTCCTGACCGAAGATGGGAAGCTGAGCATCAATGACAGTAATAATGCACACCGAAACCCTTAAAATATCCTGAAATCATGAGTTCACGATTAAAAATTAGTCACTCTCAGGGATTCTAAGACATCAACTCATTATTCTAAGTGAAAATAAAGAGAAAGAAGCATTTATCCTGTCCAGCGATGCTTCTCTCTCCAAAATCAATAAATTTCTAAGGCAGTTTTTTTTTCTGGACGGCCACATGTCTAACACTCAGGGCTTCCACTACCGAGAAGGGGTGAATGGAGATCAGGGGTCGATCTGCATCGTCTGCTACAGCTCTCATGCCTGACACTGACTGGTACAGGCGCGTTGGGTGCCGATCGGTGCTGGGAGCTGGCAGCAGAGCTAACGTTGTACAGCTGGTGGGCCTGATGATGTTGAAATATGCTTGTCATTTACATATACAAACTGAACAATCTGCCTGAAGTCTCCGCTCTGCTTTGGATGCCTGTGTCTGGATTCCTTCGCTCTCCCCGGCTCGGTGTTCACCTCCAGGAAGCTGCTGCTGCTGCAGCCAGGACGGCAAGTGCCATTCCACACTGCAGCTCAAACCAAACCCAGCACCTGGACCCTGATCTGGCCTGGGCCCGGGTATTTATTTGTTCAGCGAGGGCATGAAATCAAGAAACCTGATCAGTCTCTTCCCTGGCGGCCGAGCCACCCGAGGGGGCCAACCCAGAGGAGCCGTCAGCATCGTGGGCACCTGAAGCCAGGATGTCCCAAACCACAGCTGCTCTTACACCACCCTTAAGATTTCTGCCATGTATTTTGCTTTTGAGTCAACCGTTATTTTTTGAAAACACTTTAGATAGATTTTTAAAGGAATCTCCTGTCACTGCTGTAGATAGAAAACCAGTACAGCCTACACCAAAAAGGTAGCTGAAAATCTAGTTAAGATTCTGCCAAAGGCTCTGAGCCTGACACCTTTGTTAAAAACAAGCTAGCATAAAACTGACTTCCTTCTTGAGGCATTTAAATGGATCGAAAGAATTAAAAATGGAATTTTTTTCACATCATCCTTCCAAGTTATTTAATGGCTGTTAGTCAGCAACAGCAGTCATTTCTCTTGGGCACCATGGCTGGATTCTGCACACCTAATTCCCCGTCTGTACGATAGGGATCACAACAGTACTTACCTTACAGGAGTGTTCAGGCGATTACACAAGATCAAGCATCATAAAGTGCCTGGTTCACACCCTGGTCAGGTAGCTCAGCAGGTTAGAGCATTGTCCCAATACTCCAAGGTTGCAGGTTCAATCCTTGGTTAGGGCACATCCAAGAACCAACCAATGAATGCATAAGTAAGTGGGAGAACAAATCAGTGTTTCTCTCTCTCCCTTCCTCTCTCTCTCTCTCTAAAATCAGAAAATATTTTTTAAAAAGGAGAAAAGTATGAAAAAAATGAAAGTAAATTAGATAATAAAGTGCCTGGCTCACAGTAAGCACTCAAATGCCAGCTCTTATTATCTGTCGGTTTCATGGAGAAGAAAGTGTAATTAAGGAACTAAATATGGCTTGAGGGGAAAAAAGAAATCCCAGAACCCAAGCCACTCAAACTTCAAAGCAACAGGGAAGGGGACACAAAACCCCGAGCACTTTATTAAATAATGGAAGACACTTTATTAAATAATGGAAGACACTTTATTATTTCTTTAAATCGTCTCTCAACATTTCAACTCTTGATAGAAATCAAATGCAAAACATCTGCATTTTTAAATTAGCATCTATTTAACTCTCACTCACAGCAAGCTCAGACAGTGAGACACACCACGGAGCGCATGGTCAGGGCACTCCCTGTTCCAGCCCACGAACCCAGATTTCCAGGCCGACACATACACACACTGGACTCTCCTGAGGACATTTCCATTCCCGCTCTCGTCCACTGCGGAATTTACGTGGCATCACGGCTGGTTAAAAGGGTAACTAGTGCTCGAGTGGTCTGGAAACGGAGAACTAGAAAACTAGAGCTCTCGGGAGTGGGCCAGGCATCAACACTTCTGAAATGTGGAAAGGGAGATGGAAGAAAAATGCGCCACGATGGGGTGGTCTCGGTAATAAAGTTGGTTGAAATTCGGCTTTATATACACATTGAATATCTACGTGTGATCTACTAGATATATAAAAAGCCATAGAAGATTTGAAAAACCTTAAAATCACTCCACTGAGAACACTAGCAAGTTCACAGTGGCCTCAGGATTCAGCCGGATTTAAATTTGTTCAAGAGCTGAACACCTCCTTCCACCAGAAAACCCACTGCAGGTCAATTCCTACAACATTCTGTACATCGCAAACACTTATGGCTAGAATATATTACTATTTCACAAGGAAGCAGTTTTATTTTCAAACTCTTGCCCCACTCCTGCTCTGGCCCCAAGGAAAATCCAGGGGTCGGTCATTCACATGAGGAGTTTAAGGGGTCTTCGGGTTTGGAAGCGCTTCGGCTCAGCTGAGACTCTCAGGAGACATGTCTGACGGGCGCACGCCGACTCCCGCCCACTTTTAGTGCAAAAAGATCGCGTATGTTGCAGAGTCCTAGAAACAGTTGAAGAGAAGGTGACTGAGATGGAGGGGTGATGGGAATCCCACATGAGTTTCCTTCTGAAGAGAGACTCGAGAAGTTCGGAGTGCAAGTCCACACTCGGCAAGTGGCAAAGGCCAGGCTGCAGATCGGCAGGTGAGGTTCCCGACTCGTCAGCAGGTCATCACAGTCTGCAGGTGCACAGCCCTCCGGGCCCGCACTAACCCCCGTAGTGCACACTGGAGGTAGGTGTGTAGAGATTCCTTGTAGGGAAGACAGTGGCTCTCCACCAACTCGGGGACGCTGTCTCTGATCCTCCTCTGCCCCCACACACTCCGCTCTACCTTCGGGCTAGGGTGGATGGAGGACACGGCATGGAAGGGCAGGAGAGCCTCCCTTGGAAGACTGAAGGACCCAGGGTATTCTTATAAATAGCTACATAATTAATGTTTTAACCACTTTGAAACACACAGCGAGTTGAATATTTATTTAAAAATAAACTTCAAAAATATCTATTTACAGTACAGTAAGAGGGGCATGTGCAAACAACAGGAACGGGGCGGCCAGTCCTGCTGCGGAAGGTCCGCACCCCAACGCACGGGAGCCGCGTTCAGAAAGCGTGGGCTCAGCTGAGCTGTGATGGCAGCGGGGTGACATTCAGCTAACACTGGACTCGGTTCCCCTTTGAAACCTGGGGCAGGGTGGGGAGTCGGGGCAGAGAGAGCGGGTGGGGGGGGGTCCTTGTGTGTGGGAGGGGGGTGGCAGAAGGGATGAGCCACTGGAAGAGGCCCAGTGTGGCAGGAGGGCTCATTTCACAAGCCAACAGGCCTCTAGCTCGCTGTCCCAGGTGGGCATCTGCAGGTGACCTGGGGGGCCCTTCCCAGTACAAGTTGGCTTTGCAGTGGGAGGGGTAGATGTGGCAAAAGTCCCAGAGATAGAGATCCTCTTTTACCAAAAAGAAAGGGAGTGGAGAGATTAGCAAAAATGAATCTGAACGGAACTGCCACCCTCTCCCTTGTCAGGCGACAAAGCAGCCATCAGGTGAAATATGTTAGTCACTAAGTGAACTCCCACATGGGGCAGCCAACCCAAATTCCCGGCACCTACATGGTCAAGTGCAGGTCTCTGCTGCCCAGATCAATGCATGAACACTTCTTCCCCAGGAAAGCGGAAAGATCAGTGGTGTAGCCCTTGGAGCAGGGAGGTGCGAGGTCCAGTCTATCTATACACGAGATGGGAGAACTGCGTGGACTTGTAGTTCAGCTGGTTGTTGGGTATGAACTTGTGCAGCTCACTCTTTTTGCAGCAGGGGTCATAATGGTAGGCGATGAGGCAGGCGTCACAGGAAACTTTTGAACACTGGGTGCAGGTATTGGTGGCACCTGGGCGATTACAGAAGCCACAGCGGGAGGTGGCTGTGGTGGAGGGCTTGGGTTTTGAGTGGAAGTGTGCCAGCCGGTCCAGGCCCTGAGTCTGGCCCGCATACTTCTCCCTCAGAGACGACCCATGGGCCACGCTGTCGTGCGTGGAGGACTTGCTGGGGAAGGCGCTGGGCTTGGAGGCTGGGGGACAGGAGAGCAGGCTGTCGCAGCGCTGACAGAGGGAGGAGCTGCAGGACAGGCCGCAGTTTTGGCACTTGGATAGGGCGGACTCTTTGGCAGGGGCCGAGCGCTTGTAGAGGGGGTGGGCATCGTTTCTGAGCAGCCACACGTCCTGCCGCGGGGCGTCCTGCCGCGGGGCGTCCTGCCGCAGGGCGTCCTGCCTCCGGTACGCGGCCCTAGGTTCCGAGTCCGTGTACAGGTCCACATCATCCTGAGCCGAGAAGTACGTGCCGCGCAGCAGGCCAAGGCCATTGCTGGGGGAGATGGATGGAAGGTTATCAGGGCTGCCATGAGGGGAGCTGGACATGGCTAGGAGCGAGGGGGATGGGCGGATGATGTCGTCCTTGAGGTCATCCACATCTGTCGCCACAGGCTCCTTCCGCAGGCTCAACGAGGTCTTTAGGGGTGGCTTCCGGCTCTCCCAGTGGCTGTCGTAGGCGTCCACCGACCTTGAGATTTTAGTCACACGGGGCTTGTAGTAATCCTTGGCCGCCCGCTCACTGGCAGACTTCTGGAGCGCCACACGGGCCATGGAGGCTGGCAGGTGATCCCGGCCCTCAGCCCGTCGCCGCAGGGCGTCTGAGCAGCCCCGCACGTCCTCTGCACTGCTCCTGCGCTCGCTCACCACGTCCAGCTCAGAATAGCCCTTGTCCTTGACTTGTGAGTGGATTTCCAGCATCTGCTCACACTCCACCTTGGCCAGAAAGAGTTCAAAGGAGACCATCTTCACCTGCAGAGTCTCCACGAACTCCGTGAGCTTATACGCCGTCCCTAAGTCAGGCACGTAGCCCATGTAATTCAGGATGGTTCGGATGTCCTCTTCCAGCAACGTGGACTTGACGTAGTAAACGAAGGGGCCTGTGTAGGTCTGGAAGGAAGGGGGCAGACAAATAGGCGGGGCTTTCTCTCTGAGACACACAGGGAGACCACTTCACAGCACAGTGCACCCGAGTCTGGACGGGAAGGGAATGACCCCAGTGTCCTCTCACTACGGAAGGCAGAGGCCACCGCCTTCCCACAGCTCAGGGCACTGGTGTGCGGGAAATGATGTAAGTGGAGGGAACGAAGCCATGAGCTCCCTACGCTGGGCACCGCAGCTCTGCTCCCTGTGAGGGGAGCAGGGCAAACTCAGTGAAGAAAGAGGGCTGGGGTGGCGGCAGGGCCTGAGGAGCAACATTTCTTTCTGGCATTTCTACAAAGGCCTGAAGAATACAGGTGGGGCAAAAGCAGTTTAGAGTTGTAGATACGTGAAACACAGTGTTTATGCTTATATTATTTTTCTATGACCTGTGGTACTATTTTCCATACAAACCACTGTAAACCTACTTTTACCCCACCCTGTCTGTCAGACTTAAGACCCTGTCTTGGCAGAAACCCTCCTGAGCCATCACTGACTTCAGAGTGACTCGGAATCCTCTCTCTCCCAGACTCATCCTCCTCACTCTTCTCCATTACTGCTGGACCCCTGCGGCAGCCTCCTCTCACCCCCTCCGCAGCCTACTGCCGTACCCCAGCCAGGAGGATTATCTGCAAATGCACAGACCCTGGCACAGCCTTGCCTCCCAGCCCTGCAGAGCCTGGGTGCCGCCTGTCCTTCCAAACCCCTGGCTGTGGATGTGGGCTGCCAGGATGGGGAGCCCGGTAAGAGATGACACTGGGCAGACAGGCAGGGTAAGGAGCCGTGGGGTGGTTCTGGTTGTTATCTCAAAGGCAGGGGGACCCAGGAGGGTCTGCAGGCAGAGCAGGGAGGTGACCAAACTGGCACAGGCCTCTCAAGGTGGCCTGGAAGGGACAAGAAAGCGGAAGGCAGACCAGTGTGGAGGGCCCTTCCCTAGACCCTACCTTGATGCTTCTGAACTCCTTCTTCCATGGGTAGAGAAAGAGGTTGACGCCCACCGTCTCCAGCACACTGAAGGCGCAGTGCAAAGCCCGCAGGCTAGAGGAGCTCAGCGCGCGCAGGGAGCTCTCCACCACCTCGTAGAACTGGATCAGCCGGAATCGATACAGGGGGTCCACCTTGTGCAGGCTGAGCAAGGTGGACGCGGCCACCCGCAGGTACTCATCACTGCCAGGCCGCTGCTTGCTGGGGGCGGCATCCACTTTGCCTTCGTGGAACTGCACATACTTCCGAAATAAGTCATCCTTGTATTTTGTATCCATTGAACTGGGCTTCCCCATGTGGTCCAGGGACGAGTGGCTACCTTATCTCCTCCACGGCCTCTGGGTCAGAGGCCGGGCCATGGCTAGAAGCACTAACATGTTGCCCGGCTGGACCAGCGCACTGCTGCGGAAAGGGAAGAACAAGAAGCGTGTCATTCCTCCGCATCAAAGGCTGCTGCGGCAAAACAAAACACAGAACAGGCCTGACGTACAGTGGGCAGCGCCAGCCCTGGGCTTCCTCCTGCTCTTCGTTCACACCTTTACCGAACACGGATCACACACTTCACAGCTGAGCTCACAAATGAAAGACATGATTAGGAGCAGCTTGCCTGGTTTTGTGGGGAGAAGAAGAAGTGCTAAAAGGCCTCCCGAGGCAGTGACAGACCTGAAGGATGAGCGTGCAGAGGTGTCAGCGGGGAGAAAGGCCCTGAGCTTACACCATCAGTCCTACTACGGCTTACTAATGCGCTCCATCTCCTCAAACAACCCTAGGGGACAGGTACTGCTGTCACCCCATCTTCCGGACACGGAAACTGAGACAAAGGGACATAAGGAAACTTGCTGAGAGTTGCAACACTATTCAGAAGCAGAGCTGAGATCAGAGCCCTGGTGGTCCGGAGAAGTCCATGCTTTAACCGCCACACCCTGCTTTCCTGAGGCTGGAAGGAAGGAGCTTGGCCATGAAAAGCAAGAAGCCTACAATGAGAGGAGAGGAGGGGAGGGGAGGCTGCAGGCATGTGCAGCAGCTAGTTCCCCAAGGCCTCACAGAGCACACTAGGAATTTTACATTTATTCCAAGAGCCACAAGAAGTGCATGCCTGAAGAGTTCAAAGCAAGGGGAAGAGGGACAGGATCCTATTTGCAATTTTAAAAAGAGACCATGCCGGCTGCTGGCCCCTGGCAAGTGCTTTCTTCTGCCTTTGATGGCCTGCATTCCCCTTTGCCTTAACAGCAGTTTACAGTTCCACGGGGAGAGGATAGAACGTTCTGAGCTGGGGCACAGAATTTATACACCCTTGCGGTCTGCTTGGCCACCCGTTAGTAGAACATTCACAGATCCAGCAATAATTTTTTTTTTTAATTTACTGATTTTGGAAAGAGAGAGGAAAGGAGAGGAAGTGGAGGAGGGGGAGAAGGAAGGGAAGAGAAATATCGATTTGTTGTACTACTTATTTATGCATTAATTGGTTGCTTCTTGCATGTGCCCTGACTGGGGACTGAACCTGCAACCTTGGTGTATCAGGACAATGCCCTACCCACCTGAGCTACCCAGCTAGGGCCAGTAATATTGTATTCATTGAGGGATATTGCCAAGGCCAGAGGCAGGCAACATGGCACAGGAGGGACAAACAGGTTCCGAAGCCAGGCTTCCTGGGTGTGAACCCTGGGTCTGCCTCTCTACGTTACTTCGGCGAATTTCTCAACCTCTCTGGGCTTCAGTTTTCTCATCTGAAAAAGGGGGTTGGTAAGAGTATCCAGAGTCCAAACTGGTGGGAGGACTGTATGCAACGAGTATACAAAGCTCTCCGCAGAGTGCCAGCTTAAAAGAAGTCCTTGACAGACGAGCAGCCGTTCCGGGTGTCTGGAGATGCCACATCCCTCAAGATGCCAAGCTTTCTCAAGAAGGTAAGATCAGAGTGGGACAAATCTCTCAGTGGGTAATGGACATGCCTTTCCTGACCACAGCTCTATGGGTGCGGGGATCATGACCCAATTACTTAGTAGGTCACCTAAGCACAGGTAACCTAAGCAGGGTATGTGCTTTAGAAATACCTGCTGTCTGAGTGAGAGGCTCCTACCGGCAGTGGGAAGTCAGAAGGGACCGAGAAGGAAGCCACAGTGGGATGCGACGGGCCTGTGGAGTGCGTGGCAGGTCTGCGCTCAGCTCAGGATGTCCTAGTGGCCCACCCTGGCAACACTCGTGAGGACAGTAAAACTGTCCACGTCTTTATGAGCCATTTGTCTGACTTCTCCAGTTTTGGGGAGTAAGGGGTGAGGCATGCAGGAGAACTAGGGACTCAGAGAGGCCACCTTCTCCCACCCATGCCCTGCCAAGAAAGCACAATGTTTAGGAACAAATTGAATATATATATGCCTGAGGAGCTCGAGAGGCAAACATAAATCCACTTAGAACAAATGATCTCTCCAGATCAAGGTCAAAGGCTCTACATGGCCACACCCCTGCTCACCTCTCACACTAGTCTCCCTTCCCTCGGTTCCACCCACAAGAAATGTTTGTTGTTCCGCAAACATAGGGAGTTCCTTTCTATCTCAGGACCTTTGCATGTTCTTCCTCTGAGGCTCCCCAATGCTGGCTCACTCTCATTCAGGCCTCAGCTCGAATGTCATCCCTCCGCAGGCCTCCCTGACAACCCCAGCTCAGTGACTCACTCCCACCTGCCCAGTCCCTCCTTATCCAGTTAGCCTGGGATAATCACCATCTGAAATTACCGACTTTGTGTATTCATTCACTAGCTTCTTGTCTCTGTCTCCCCCATTACCCAGTAAGCCCCACAAAGGCAAGGACCACATCTGTTTTGTTCATCATGATGCCGAACAGAGAGCCTGGCACTTAGCAGGTGTGAGATAAAACAGGTGATGTGAATGATGCAAAGGATGTAAACAACCATGATGCTTTAGTTTCTGTAGCTCTCCCACGAATCCTGGGAGATCAGCTGGACAGACAAGGAACGGAGGCTCCGTGACCTGGCATGCTCTAAGTAGCTTAGGGTTAGTACAACGTGGACCCAAGATTCCAAGCCTGGCTTCTGGTTTGGAGGCTGTGCTCCTCCTACCACCCCACGATTCCTGAGTTCGACAAAGATGTACACAGCACCTACCTCGAGCCAGGCCCTGGGCTGGACGCAGTGGGGGCGGATACGGGATGCTAGGAGCAGCAGGGGAGAGCAGTCAAGAAGACACAGCCCTGCCCCAAGTCTAGTTGAAAGAATTTACAGTCTGGTATCAAACTATGTCTGTTCTCTTAAACAATTAAACTGTACTGCAACCTGAGAGAAGACATCACTTGCCCTTGCTAATAAAAATCCATATGCATTTACCACTTTGTATTTGTCTAACAGAAGATTCCATCCTGCCTGTGGCCCCAAAGACTGTTTGCTGGTACACCTGAGAGCAATTTAAACAGGGGCCATCAGGCCTCCTAAACACTGCTGTGAGTTTTCCCCAAGGAGGTCAGCCTCGAGCCCACAGAAGCAGATTTTCTTTTTACAGCCTCAGCCACCCTCCAGCTCAGAGTCTGCTGCTCTGTAATCACACCACAGTCCACACCTGTGTTTGTTGCTGGCAAACAATCAACAAGGAAAAGGGATCCAAACAGCCTAGTTGCTGTTCAAAATCCTAACTCTCAAGTCAAGGATGAGAAACGCATCTAAGAAGAATCGTGAACCAACCTAGGTAGGTGAGGAAAAGGCTGAGAGAAAATAAATGCTAAAGGAGAGGAGGAAACTATCAATTATCAAGAACCTATGTGCTGAGCACTGAGCTTCCTGCTTCAACTGCATCATCCCGTTTAACCCACACCATAAAGCCATGAGGAAACCAAGGCTCGGCCCTTAACAGTCTGCCCAGCAGTTTCAAAGGGTCAGAGCTGCAATCTGAACCTCAGTTGGCCAACCCTGAGGCCTATGCTTTGTCCCATTTATCACATTCATTTGTTGTTAAAATTAGCAGCATTCATGGCAGGATTAGTACATAAGGGCCCTCTGCTGAGGCTCAACGAAATTCAAGGAGATCCACAGGACAGGCCCAAGGTTAAAGAAGAGGAAACCGAGGCTCACGGAGGCCAAGTCACCAGTCCCCAGTCACAAGGCGAGGAAGAAGTGGATCTGAGATCTGAAACTCCGTCTGATGCCACAACCTGAACTCACGCTCTGAGCTGCACTGCTTGGAAGCAGAGCTGAACCCCTCCATCTGCTGGACAGCTCAACTGAAAAGGGCTCAGTTAAGCTAGAACGCCCAATGGCAGGGAGAGCAGAAAGGAGTTTCAAAAATTTCTGTAGTGCAAAACTCCCTTCTTCCCACACACCCCGGGGCTGGCGGAGCCACAGAGCTCTGTGATGTAAACTCAAGGGCCAAGGCCAGAGACTGGCCAGTGGTGAAGCAACTGACATCATCCACCCTGAATACATTTTCGGAGAATACAGGCTGCATTAGAGCTGGTCATAGTTGGTGTCTTTTCTGAGCACAGAACCAGCAATTTATTCCCAGCACTCTGCAAGAACCAAAAACATGCTCACTGCAAAAACAGCGTGGTTACAGGAGCCCAGACAGCGCAGTGACAGAAGCTGTTAATTTCTCCAGGCAACCCAAGGGCTGGAAAGCCAAGATGTGCCAGTCTGGCGAAGAAGAAAGGGGGGGGGTTTGAACACCCCTAATAAAGTCAGTCAGGTGCCCCGACCCAAAAGGCTGGTCAGCACTTCCTGCACCCACAATCTAAGCCCCTTTTGAAAAGCACATCAATGAAGAGACGAATACTGCAGTCAGGGAGGCGGTGGCTTTTTAATTACTTGTAAACATCTCAAAGGAAAACCACGTCTGTTTAAAACCCCACCGAATGGAACGAAAATGGTTCTGAGTAGCAAAGCACTAGTTCGGCTTTACCTCGGCTGGCCCATTTGAGCAGAAACATTCCCCAAGCTGCATTTGAAGGCGCGCCCCCTCCCTGCCGGGGCAGGAGCTATTTTGGTCCCAGCATTGCCCGAGTCCACAGGTTTACAGATCCCTGGTCCAGCTTTAGCGGGCTCAGACTTCCCTCAGCCTCCTACAGCAGCGAGGGAAGAGCAGTTCAACCCCCTCCACCACCGCACCTCACTCCTTTGCATTCATTCATTCCCGAGGCTCCGGAGATACACCCAAGTCACCTTCTCCTGGCTGTGAAACGCCAGAGAGTCCCCAAACCCCAACCAGATTCCAGAGGAAATCAGAAAGGCCTTCCAAACCTCTGAAAATAACCTCGGCGGTGCTGAAATTGGGCTTCCCTAGTGGCAGCGGCCTCTCCTAGGTGCTCGGAAGGAAGCAGGGGACAGAAGAGGGCGGCTGCTATTCCCGGCCTGGTAATTCCTAGAACCTTGGAGGGCCATGTCAGTTGTAAAACAACCCCCCCCCAAAACAAACAAACAAAAAAACCCTAGTCCCAAACTCGTGCCCTCCCCACGGGCCCGTGAATGAATTAACAGCGGCTATCATTTGCTGAATGCCTGCTATATGCCAGAGGTCTCATTCCATGCCCACTTCGGTCCTAGCAAGCAGGTTCACTCCCATTTAACTAACGAATTAGGCAACTGAGGCTCAGAAAATTAAGTGACTTGTCCAAGGTCACACAGTGAGGTCAGCCACGGAAAACTGGGCTAAGGACCACTGCGCCGTAACCGCCTCACAATGGAATTGGGGTATCCTCCTCCTAGGTTACTTGCCAAAGAGGGGGTGTTCCTCTTAAGCCACCCATGGTCGGTCATAGGTGTCTGTGAGGCAGCCCTTGGGGGAGGAGGGTTCCTGAGGAGAAACCGCCCCCAGGGAGCAGAAAAGGAGGGCCCGCCCATCGCTCCCGCCGTCCGCGAGACCCGCTCCCTGGCCACCCAGCCCGGCGGAGTCGGGCGCCCCCTCTGCCCCGGGAAGCCCCAAAGGCCGTTTCCGACGCGGCCGCCGGCACTTACCCCGGCACTGCCCCCGAGGACGCCTCGGCCGACGGAAGCGAGAAGAAGCCGCAGCCGCCGCCGGAGCCCGGCCCCGGTGGGCTCTCGCCGCTCCGGCCGGCTGCAGGGGATTGAGACCAGTACCCCGGGGCCAGTGGCGACCCGGAAACAATCGGCCCGGAAGTGACGTCCCCAGTAGGCGGGCCCAAAGGGAGGCCAGGTCGCGGCTGCGCGCTGGGCTGGGGAAAGGCCGATACCCGCGGGCGGCAGAGAAAGAAGCGGGAGAGAGAAGAGCACGCACAGAAGCCGTGGGGTTTCACTTTGGAAACTAAAAAGGCACTGTCGGACAGGGGCTATGACCCGGAAGTAAACGGGCCAGGAAGTGACGCACATTGTCCGCCCCAGGATGGCAGCTAGTCGGTTGTCATGGGAACCGGTCGGGAGCTGGCGGTGGAGTCTACCGGCTGGGAGCGCAAGCTGAGCGACCCCCGGCTCCGCCTCCCGGATTTGCGCTCCCGACTGCCCCTGAGCTGGAGCTGACAGTTGGATCCCTCGCCTCCTTTTTACAGAAGCAAATACTGAGGCTTCAAGAGAGCAAGAGATGCCCAGGATCACGCGAGACTGAATCCAGCACAGAGAGGACTGTTGTTAACAGGCTGTCGTTGAGAGAGGAGTTCCAGCTTTGCTTTTGTCACTTACTAGCTGCGTGACCTTGGGCAGGTTACTTTACCTCTCTGAGCTTCAATTTTCCATCTGCAACATGGAATAGTAATAGTACAGTCTCCTGGGAGTCATGTGAAATGCGTTCATATATGAAAACCGATTATTATAATAGTTGGCATAGAGATCTAGATACATTTTGCTTTTTAAATCTGGTTCAGTGAAAGGAAATGACCTCTCTCTGACCTCAACTTCCTTGAATAGAAGTCAGCGTTGGGGAAGACCAAGATACTGCCTCCTCCCTCGCTTTGTGACTTCTCACCAGGCACCTGTGTGGCCTGCATTGTCATCAATACTCGTGGCTTGCTACTTCACCTCGTGGGTTTGTCTTTTCTCCCACCCACCAGGAGGAGTCAGTTTTTGATTACCGCTCACTGAATCCGTACTGCTTGCAAAATGCCTAGTACGTGCTCAAAACTTGAACAGATCTGCAACTGAACCTTACGTTCTATTGCTCTCAACTTATCCCAGACATTTATTAAAGACTAGAACCCACTCTATGCCAAGTTCTCTTCCTTGAACATGCTCTTGGCTCCCTGCACGTACCCTGCTCTTCTACCCTTCTGGCCTCTGTGCCTCTATGTGCTGTTCCTCCCGTGTAATGTCCTTCCCCTCACCTCGTTCTTTCCTCACTTTCTTGGCTTCCAGCCCCAACTCTGCCCTCACATCCTTTCTGAAGCGTTCTCTGATTTCTCCAGGCAAAGACTAGCCTTCCTCTGGTTTCCCACAACACTGCCTTCCATGATCTTGTCTCAGCTCTTACCACAGTGGATTACATATATTGTTAAACATAACTACCCCACAAGACCTGGGGCTCCTCGTACCTCCATGTTTTCTGAGCTCTGAGCAAGCCTGATCATGAGGTGCCCAAAGATGTTTTTTAATTGAAGGATTCTCTCTCTCTGCCTTGGTGTCCCCAGCTAAAGCCAGCGGGTCTGTCTCAGGAGTCAATGATATACTACATGGGGAAGCATTTGGAGAACCAGCAACTTGCTATTCAAACAGCAATGATTACTGTATTTATTTGTTGCCGTCTGAGCACCGGGCGAGGTCTTTGTGCATTGTGCTTTAGCCTCAGCTCATGTTTAAGCTTCTCTCTAAAATCACCTGCAGGGTGATGGTGTTTACAGCAGTTCCAGCTCCACCCAAACTCTCTACCTTTGCAACAACACAAAACTGTTCTTTGAAAATTGTTGTAGGACTACGTGAGCCTACTAAGAAGTCCCTTCCAGCTCTGGTTCTGTGAAAAGGGAAACAGATTTTTCAGAAGCCTTTACCGCAGGAAACCCTGGTCATTGAGACTTGGTGATATTTCATATCAGAAAATACCTGGCCCTGGCCGGGTAGCTCCATTAATCAAAGCATCATCCCCATATGCCAAGGTTGAGGGTTTGAGCCCTGGTCAGGGCACGTTCAAAAAAACAACCAATGAATGCATAAATAAATGGAACAACAAATTGATGTTTCTCATTCCCTCTCCCATCCTCTCTCTCTCTAAAATCAATAAATAAAAAAAATTTTAAAGAAAAGAAAAGACCCAAATTTGCTGACAAGAGCCATTTTTTCTCATCTTTTAGACAGACAGGGTTAAAAGCCCAAGGTTTTTCTGGTTGGTGATGTGGAATCACAGGAGCATCTTTTTCAGATTTTATTACATAATGATTAGCGAATTATATAACAGTCATGTGACAATGATTGGCACCTCTACTTCCTAAGAGCCAACTGCATGAACAATCTACCTACTTCTTTCTATTTTATGTACTTTTTTAAATCACAAAAGTAACACATGAATTCCAATGATACAGACATGTATAGAACAAAAAGAAACATGAAAAAGAAAAGCAATCCTATGACCCAGCAATCTGGTTTCCTGGACTCTACCAGAGAAACAAGTATACAAGATCCCTGTTACATCACTGCCTGCAATGCAAAAACAAAACCCAGAAACATCCCAAATGTCCATCAGTAGGGGAATGGTGTATGCATGTTAATGGCCACTAGGTACCTGTTGAAAAGGATCACACAACTGCAGGACCTGAGGAGTAGTGAAAAAAGAAAGACATACCCTGAAATGGAAAACAAAACATCAGTCAATACTATATGTTGTCTAAGGGTGCATATATATGGGGACAATAATGAAAATATAGATCATTTGTTTTTAAATCATTCCACAAATACATCTTATGTGATCTTTACTTAGCTCTCCCCCAGAAGTCAGTCACCTCCATGAGGACATAACTATACCTGTTTTGCTCACACTTCTAGCATTATTACCTGCCTTACATGCAGTAAGAGGTTCATCTGTAGTTATTTTGGAGGGAAATTTTTATTGATGTTAGATTTAAAGGGCTTCACTGTGAGCAAAACAGACACAGCCCCTGCCCTCAAGGAGTGTGCGGTCTCATCAGAAAGAGAATGTTCATAAACTAGGAGGAGGATGAACTAAAAACCCATAATTCAGAACTGAAGGTGGCAAATATTATGAGGATTTATAGCTTAGAGACTAGAGAGGGGACCCGTGACAGGGCAAACTAGGGACAGTCTCAAGGAGGAAGACGCATTTGAACTAGGCTTTGAGTAAGTTGGACATGTGAGGGTCTGCAGCTTTCCTTCGAGCTGGAGGGAAGAAAGCAGCAAAAGGAAGTACTGGAAATTGAAACTCAGCTGCCTCCCAGCATGCAAGGCTGGTGTAACTAGGTATTAGAGTAGGGTAGTCTCCTGCTGCATAGTACCAGACATTAGTGTTAATGTGGTCTAACATAGTACCTGGCTCGCCAGGAGCCTTCAATAAATACTTTGGTGAGAAAACAAATGTTGTCAAACCCTTACAATGCTTCAGCTGATTGTTGCCGATTTCCCTGCTCATCATCAGATGCTTAGGTTTCTGAAGAGGTGCTAGAAGTCCAGATTTTAAAGCAAAACTTCTCAGCTCTAAACACCATGTGTAAATGTACTTCCTAGCTCCATGTGCTAAGAGAGCGCACAAGAAATATCACCCCTGTAGCAACAAGCACCTAGCACCCAGATCCTACTTTCTTAATACCATTGCTCCACAAGAAGGAATCAAGTCCCCTCAGAGAAATGACTGATTCTCGGGGCTGGGGCAGGGAAATTGCGGTGTGAGCCTGGAACATCTCATTGAGCCAGAAAGTAAGGAAATGCCAAAAGAATCATGGGACACGTCAAAAGGACACAAAAGCCAGGTTGGAAGGGTTCCTAGTGGCCAAATCTGGGACAATTTGAATAGCAACATAAATAATGATAGTATCAGACTATAAAACCTTAGTAGGGAGGGAGGGGAGAGAAACCATTATCCCGTACTGATGCCAAACGTGAAATAACAACACAAAATACCGTGTTTGGCTTCCGCCGTGGCAGCCATCGAGAAACAGCAGCCAGGGCTCTCTGCTACCCCATGGCTGTGGGCCTCACCAAGGGCCACAAGGTGATAAAGAACGTGAGCAAGAGGCACAGCTGCCGCCGCGGGTTCATCACCAAGCACAGCAAGTCATGTGGGACACGATCCGAGAGGTGTGTGGCTTTGCCCCCTAGGAACGGCTCACCATGGAAGCTGTTCAAGGTCTCAAAGGACAAGAAGGCCCTGAAATTCATTGAGAAAAGGGTGGGGACACACGTCCGTGCCAAGAGGAAGAGAGAGGAGCTGAGCAATGTCCTTGTGGCTGTGAGGAAGGCAGCAGCCGAGAAGGACTGAGCCCCACCCGCTCCGGGTAATTAAACCTGTGCATGGGGGGGATGTGTTTGCCAGAGGAATGTGTCCCACCCAGGGCTTTGTGGCCCTGAGTGCCAGGTCTGACCCCTGCACTCAGGATAGATAAGGAACAAGCAGTTTATCTGGTTAGAAATATGAGTGCAAGGCGAGCTGGGAAATCAGGGTGACGATATCAGCCCAGTTTATCTCTGACGACCTCAAATGTTAGGTTGAGTCTGGCTCTGACCCTGTGGCACCTGAGAGCCACTGAAGGTATATGAGCAAGAGAGATGGTAATCACAGGCCTTGCTCTCCAGGCCAGGTGTTTGGTGCTGGGAGGCAACAGGTTATGGTGAGTAAGAAATCAGCATTTAAGGTCCCCAGAAGCATGGCACAGTGGAACGGAAATGACACCACAGCCAACACACCAGGGTTGAAGTCCCTGGGACAGCATTTAGTAGCCCTATGAGTTGAGCAAGCCCCTCGAAGAAGCTGGACTCTGGGGCTAGCATGCCTGGGTTAAACTTTGGTGTTTACTTGTATAATAACCTCTCTGAGCCTGAGTTTCTTCATCTGTGAGATGAGAAAGGTAACAATAGTACCTACTTCTATACACATTACGGGACAGTCCAGGTGCGCACTTGGCGTAGTACATTCAGGCAGTAGCTACTATTGTTGGTCCTTTTTAATTAAATGCGATAACGCAGAGAAAGAACACTCATTTCCTGGAAGGGAGTAAGCCTGCAGCTAAGGTTATCCGTGATGAGGATCGTTGCTGTATCACATTAAGTTTCTGGGGACTCAGAACTCTGTCTGGTTCTCAAAGCGCAGAATCCATCCTGAATCCACCCTCCACTGGTGGAGGGAGGGCTAGGGGCAGTTAGTAACCCTGAGAAAGGCTTGTCTTAAAATGAAAGCTGGCACAATCAGCCTTCTTCACAAGCAGCAAGCAAGCCCCACCCCCTTATTCCCTCAAAATAAACCCAACTGCCAACCACTTCGAAGTCTTTCCATCTGCGGAGGGAGACAACCAAAAGTCTAAAGGTGACCCAGCAGGTTGAGGGCTGTGTATTATCAGATTCCACCCAGCCCAGGCCAGCTCCAAGGAAACACAACTCATGGGGTTGGAAATGTCAAAAGGCTCAGCCAGCACCTCATCTGGATGATTCGAAATGGCTCCTGAAAACAGTAACCTGGAGGTTATGAGCGCCTGGTGTGCAGTATATCGGTCTCTTAAAGTATTGGGTTTCAAAGGACTGTTCCTGGAACCAGCCATCTTTGTCCTTTCCTTGAGACAGGCCAGGGAGAGATACATACAGGTTGCCTTGGTTACAAAGCAATGTTATTCCAAGGCAGGAAGGCAAAGTAGAGCCTGAAGCTAAAAGGCCTGAGTTCAGATCCCCACTCTGCCACTTTCCAGTTGTGTGACTTTGGACATGCTCTCTAACCTCGGTGGGGCTTGATTTCCTTACCAAGGATTAATTGGAGTAAATACCCCCAAGACTGAGTGAGAGGTTAAATGAGCTAATACCTGTTGGCAAGGATGTGGAGAAATTGGAAACCGTGCACGCTGCTGATGGGAATGCAAATGGTGCCGCTGCTGTGGAGAACAATATGGTGGCTCCTTGAACAGTTAAACGCAGAACTCCATATGATTTAGCAATGCTTCTCCTAGGTGTCTACCCAAAAGAATTAAAAACAGGGGCTGGACAGAACATTGTGCACCATCGGTAACAGCAGTGTTCTTCTCAATAGCCGAAAGGTGGAAACAACCCAAGTATCTATCGATAGATGAATGGATACACAAAATGTGGTTATGCCCATACGTTGGAATGCTCTTCATCCATAAAAGGAAATGAAGGTCTGACACATGTTACCACATGGATGAACCTGGAAAACGTGCTATGTAAAAGAAGCCAGCCACGAAAGGACAGATATTATAGGACTCTACTTACATGAGATGTCTGTAATTGGCAAATCTGAAGAGACAGAAAGTAGATAAGGTGACCCTGGGGCTGTGGAGAGGGGCGAATGAAGAGTGATTGTGTAATGGGTACAGAGTCTCTGTTTGGGGTGGTGAAAAATTTGGGGAACAGACAGTGGTGATGATTGCACAAGATTGTGAATGTAATTAATGCCACTGACTTGGACACTTTTAAACGGTCAAAACGGCAACTTATATATAGCCACAGTAAAAAATATATATCCATAATAAAAAAATGCTTTGATAATGGTATTCTGGTTTTATAAGAGAATGTCTTTCTTTTTAGGAAATACACACTGAAATATTTAGAAGTAATGGGGGCATCGTGTCTACAACTTACCCTCAAATGTTTTAGGGAAAGAGTGCATATGCATGTATATAGATGTGTGTATGTGTATGTGAACATACGTATTTGGAGAGATGAAACACTAAGGCAAATGTGATGAAACTGGGGAATCTTGTCAAAGGGGTCTCTGGGAGTTCTTTAAAATATTTTTACAACTTTTCTGTAAGTCTAAAATTATTCCAAAATAAAAACTTACAAAAAGAATGGCCTAAATGTAAAATAATATTTCATCTCCTACAACTAAAGAATAAAAAAGACAACCTAATAAAAAAGCGAACAAAAGACTTGAACACATTCCAAGGGAAGACATACCAATGGCCAATGAGCAAATGAACACGTGCCCAATATCATCCATCATTATGAAAATTAAAGCCCCGTGCCCTGTCTGGTGTGGCTCAGTGGATTGAGCACCAGCCTGTGGACCCAAAGGATGATAGTTCAGTTCCCGGTCAGGGCACATGTCTGGGTTGCGGGCCAGGTCCCCCTGGCTGAGGGTCTTCGAGAGGCAACCAACTGATGTTGCTCTCTCTCATCAATGTTTCTCTCCCTCGCCTTCTCCCTCCTTTCCCCTCTCTCTAAAGATAAATAAAATATTTTTTAAAAAAGAAAATAAAATTAAAGCCCCGAGATCCCACTACACACCTGCTACAGTGACTGAAATCAAAATGGCAGACAACCAAATGTTGGCGAGGTTGCGGAGCAACGCGTACACTGTTAGAGGCAGTGGAAAATATCGGGAAAATGGTTTGGTTTTCAGCTTCTAATAAATTTAAATGACCCAGCAATTCCATTTCTATATATGGATACTTAGGGTTTTTGTTGTTGTTGTTGCTGTTGTTGTTTTTTAGAGAAAGGAGAAGGGAGGGAGAAAGAGAGGGAGAGAAACATCAATCAGTTGCCTCTCATGCACCCCCAACCGGGAACCTGGCCCACAACCCAGGCATGTGCCCTGACTGGGAATCAAACCTGTGACCTTTCGGTTTGTGGGCCGCTACTCAATCCACTGAGCCACACCAGCCAGGGCAGATACTTAGTTGTTGTTTTTTTTTAATGTCTTGCTAATTGTGATGACTTCACTCTATTATTAGCCAATGTCTCAAGTCACAATATATGCAGTCTGCCACTGATGGTAGTGGATTAAAATCCTTATTTCAGTCGGCCTTGATAATATTCATTGTTCAGTTCTAGTTCTTGTCAGATCATACTGGATCGTTGTTTTTACCTCATTATGTGGCTGATTCTTGATATAATATAAACGGTAAAAATGCTGTGTGAAAACAATGAGCTGGTGGAGTAACCGGTGAGCTGCTCTGTTCATGTGCCTTTCCTGTTTGTCCAAATCATTCACTGCCAATCCCAATAGAATGCCAGGCACATAGAAGCTATTGATTGAATGAATATTTCACGTCAGTGTTACCCATGTTAAAACTCCTTGCAATCCAGGACTATGGCCCTTTTTTAATTTCATTTTTATTTCTAGGCTAAGAACTGCAAGCCGTAATGATCAGAGACAGTAAACCCTTCAGGAGCGGGAGAGAGTAAGGGAGGCAGTGCTCACCTTGTGGGACGAGGTGAGTCTCTGAGGTGCTCGTTTGCCCCCTGCTGGTGCCGGTGGAAACTCCTCATGGCTCTTACCAGTTGGGCATCTTGAATCTCTTACCAGTTTGAGATCAAAATAAAATTATTTGCCCATAGATTAATAAATGTAGTACTATATAATGGTGTAAATTCTGCTTTCTTTAGATAAGTATAGTAATAAGTTTTGCACGTGGCCTGAGGCTGAGAGATGGGGTTTGAGGGTTGCATGATTTGAGGGCTGGAGTCATATCTCATCATCTCAAGTCTTCCCCACAGGGCCTAACGCAATATTCTTTCATTGTTACTTAAAAAGTGATGTGGAAAAGTTCAGGAAAATACAATAGGAGAAAAGTTTAGACAACTCAAGGGGGAAGAGAATGAAAGTTAGTCTGCCTCCAGGCTCAGAACCCAGACCCCAGGCCCCGAGATTCCCTTCCTGATGAAAGACAACGGTCCCAGATGCTCAGCCTCTTTCCAGCGGCGTCCTGAGCCCCTGCACCCGGGGCCTTTCGCAGCTTTAGCACTGAAAGCTCGGCCTCCTGGGAAACCCCTCAACCCCAGGCATTCACATACACAAATACATGCCAGTTACGTTCCCCAGCATCTGGGTGTAATTTTAATGAAAAATATATGTCAAAGATCATTCCATATCAGCCATATATTTATTTAACAAATACATTTGGAGTTACCTACCACGCACTAGGCACTGTTTTAAAAGCTAAAGATGCAGTAAACAAAATGGACGAAAAATTCCTCTCCTTATGGAGTTGACATACCAATAATTATATCTGTTGTATATATTTAATCACTTTGCTACTGTGACCAATGCCGCCCTGGGCATCCGTGTGTGCATACTCTTCCCACCTATGTGAGTAGAACTTTCTTTGGCAACGTACATGTTCTACATCTGCTGTGTCCTGATACGGAGCCACTAGATACATGTGGCTATTGAGCACTACAAATATGGCTAGTGAGACAGAGGAATTGAATTTTTTTTTAAATTTCTATTTCTATTTTATTTTATTTTTTTTTTTAAATAATCTTGGGAAACTTGCTTTTTAAAAAAGATTTTGTTTATTTTATTTTTAGAGCAAGGAGAAGGGAAGGAGAAAGAGGTTGAGAAACATCCATGTGTGGTTGCCTCTTGTGCACCCCCTACTGGGGACCTGGCCTGCAACCCAGGCCTGTGTCCT
The DNA here is from genome assembly GCA_004027475.1 of Anoura caudifer. Lineage (NCBI taxonomy): Eukaryota > Metazoa > Chordata > Mammalia > Chiroptera > Phyllostomidae > Anoura > Anoura caudifer. The sequence continues at coordinate 70,942 of PVKU01000634.1, forward strand.
GACTGGGAATCGAACCTGCGACCCTTTGCTTCATAGGCCCGTGCTCAATCCACTGAGCTATACCAGCCAGGCTATTGATTGATTTTAGAGAGAGAGAAAAAAACACATTGATTTGTTGTTCCACTCATTCATACATTCATTGGTTGATTCTTATTTGTGCCCTGATCAGGGATTAAACCTGCAACCTTGGTGCATCAGGATATGCTCTAACCAACTGAGCTACCTGGCCAGGACCAGTTTTGTTTTTTACCTTAGGGAAATTATCCACTAAAGACTTTGTATTAGTTATCAGTTGCTGCATAACAAATGACCACCAACTTAGTGACTTAAGTAGCACACACTGATTATATCACAGTTCCTGTGGGTGAGGAGTGTGGGCCTGGCAAGACTCTATCACTCACACTAGAGCAAATCTTCCTGCAGCTTTCATGAGGATCATTATTTAATTGAAAAACTTTTATTTTATTTAATTTATTTATTTTTAGAGAGAGAGGAGGGATGGAGAAAGAGAGGGAGAGAATATCAACTGCTTGCCTCTTGCACCCTCCCATCTGGGGACCTGGCCCACAACCCAGGCATGTGCCCTGACGGGGAATCGAACCAGCAATCTTCCTGTTGGTAGGCTGATGCTCAATCCACTGAGACACACCAGCCAGGGCAAAAAAACTTTTTAAAGCATCAGTCACCACCCACCTGTCTTACTGTCTATTAGAGACCACATCTTTCTCCCTAACACTGTATCTAATCTTCTCCGCACTCTGCAGAGGGCCTGGCACACAGTAGGCCTACAATGACTCTTCGTTGCCTAGATGAACAAGTCTACCTTGACAGTAAAAATCAAGTTTGCAAAAGCTTTGAGCAGAACCTATTCCCCCACTCCAGGCTCACAGAACCCCAAGACTAGCCTGGCCCATGTGGGCAAACCTGGGAGAGGGTGCGAAAATCTGAAGGAGAGAAGAGACATGTGGGAAATATTTTTCTCAGAAACATTAAGGGGGAATGGGAAGAAGAAGTTTCATTCATTTGACACACATTATTAGGTCGATTATTTCTGAAAAACAGCGAGTATGAGTGTGGGGAGGAGGAAGGAGTGGCTATACATTTGCAAGCAAAGAAAGGGACAATGGGGACATTGTCCGTGGGGATGCCTCAGAAAAACAGGAAGGGATGTAGCACATTCGGTCTAGTCTCAGCATGGATGGGGGTTAAAGAAAGATAGTGTAGGCTAGTGGCACTCAAAGTATGGCCCCCAGTTCTGCAGCATCAGCCTCCCCTGGACAGCAATTAGAAATGCAATTCCCCAGGCCACACCCCAGACCTACAGATGTACTGGATCAGGAACTCTGGAGGTCAGTTCCAGTAGCTGGTGTTTTAAAAAACCTTCCAGGTGACTCTGATGTACGGACACCCTGAGGAGTACAGGAGCCAAAGCTAGAGTGCATGTGATGGTCAAATCCCGACTCCCATTTTCCGTCTGTGTTAAAAGGTAATTTAATCTCTATGTGTTTAATTTGCATAGCTGTAAAATGGAGATAATAACAGAACCTAAGGCATAGGTTACTGTGAGGATTTATTCATGTGAAGGCTTGGAATAATAAGCAGCCAAAAAACGTTCACTATTAGTACTATGTCACTCCTGTCCTCTAGTCTCTGCGACTCAGTGTATAAACTAGTGGAAAGTTCAAGAGCCCAAATGGGGCACTCAATGGATTTGAAGCTCAGTTCTTGGGGTCCCCTGCTCATCCCCCCTATCCTCACCCCTACAGCATCTGGCATCAGTAACAAGGACAACAGGTAGGCTTGTAAATACCCACAGTACACCTCTGCCACCCGCCCCCAACGAAAAAGGGGAAGAGATCAGGTGAGTGAGTGCCTAGCAGAGGAACAGGAAACAGAATCAGGGAGTATAAGCATTGGTCCCCTTGGGCTGCTGCCTCCATGCCAAGTTATTTTTTGTAAGATGCCCATATGGACAGCTAAAAACAATTCTCCTGTGGCCACCAGATTAGGCAAAATCGATCCAGATGCATGTAAAGGGGACAAAGAAAGCACAAACTTGCGTTCAATTACCCTGGCTTAACCAACAAATTTTTCCCATGTAAACTTACTGTGAGGCCTACTGTGGCATTTCAGGTGAAGGTTTAATTGATCATAAACTTTCCTGATTAAGAAAACCATATAGAATTGTCAACACATACTGCCTTTAAAAAAAAAAGATGTTTCTTTTGTTAAATGGGCTATGTGCAAGAGCCAATTGGGTGCGGGAGAAAGTTGGGATTCAAAACATCTGGGATGTAGATGAGCTCCTTTCTTTGAAATTGAGTGGAGTCTATCTCTTCAGGCTTCAGCTCTCCCACTTACATAGAGCCGGAGCTGGACCCCATTGCCAGGAGGCATGTGAACACAATATTAAATAATGTTGATCCAGGGAAGGAGACATGCTTCCCACTGCTTCTGCTTTCACTAGCAAGTCTCTGTGTGGTGATAGCCTGTCTTCGTCACCTTTCTAATAATGGCTAATCTCTCTTTTTCCGCATCAACAGTATTCAGCAGGAACTAACAATATTGTTTTTTTTTCATTGTATTTTCACAGCTCCCTTGTAGAAATAGGTGATACTGGTTTTCTACTTGTAGCTCAGGAGTGATATCAAATCCCCCTTTAAAATGCTTAAGGTTATTTATTTTTTCTTGTTTTTATTTTTTTTCTTTTTATTTGCTTTAAGTCTAAAGAAATCAACTCATTTTGAAGAGAAGTGTTAAGTAATAGTGCGTAATTAAATACTAAGTAATAGTAATGAGTTAAATTTACTATTTAAATTTAAGCAGAAAGCCGGCTCCAATTTTGCCGATCTCTAAATCCGTTTTCCACATTTTCCAGATTTCCCTCGGCCTCTCCTCCCTCCCTTCCGGTGTCAAGTGGCACGGCGTATCTACTAGCCCCGCCCCCGGCCCTGTGCACAGCCCATAATCCACGCCCCTGAAGACCCTCACGGCCCACCAGCCCCGCCCTCTCCCCCCGCCTCGCGAGCGCTGGCTGGCCGCCTCCGCCCCGCCCCTCGGGCTCCTCCTTCTTGACCGTCGCCGTTACGCTGCTTTCCGTGGCTGCAAGATGGCGGCGCAACAGCCGGACCGTGAGGGTGCTACGCCGGTGGCAGGGCCAGCGGCGGCGGCCGATCCCCTGGGCCGCTTCACGTGTCCCGTATGCTTAGAGGTGTACGAGAAGCCGGTGCGGGTGCTCTGCGGACACGTGTAAGCGGCGAGCCCGGACCTGGGCGGGGGGCGCCTGACTGGGAGGGGAATGGAGTCGAGGAAAGAGGCCCGGACCGGGAGGGTCTCAGGCGGGAGCGAGAGGACCGACCTGGAAGGGCCTCTGCGTAGGGCCCTCCCGAGCTCCTGAAGACCCGTGGAAGTTGTCAGGGCGCTCGTCTCCCGCCCCCCTCACTCCCGACTATCCTGCTTTAATGATGAGCTCCCAGTGTGTTTCAGGCGGCCTGTCAGCTCCTTCCCGGGGGTGATAGCGGTCACACCCCGCGGGGGGTTAGGTGGGGTCCTAAGTCCGCCTTCGAGAGCCGAAATTTCCCTTGAGTAGTGTGTACGTCGCCCCTAAAGTGTAGTACATCTGGCGTCATGTCGCCAGCTCTGCCGGATTATTCTAATGTGCACTCAAGTTGCAGAAACGCTAAGCTAGACTAAAAGAACAAAAAGGGAGATCTTGATGCAAGTCTGGCCAATCTGCGCTTCACTGTGAAAGGGTTGAGAGGTGGCAGGTAGGGGTTGTCGTTCCTACTTACTTGGGTGCAGGTGTGTTTCATGCTATTTGAAGTTAAGCCTCCATGGCCTGCATTTTGCAAATAGATGTTGGGACGACTAAAGGAGGTGTGTGCGAAAATGTCAGTATCGGTCCTGGGCCGGGGTAGGCGTTTTGAGTTTGGCCGGATTTGCATCTCAGCCTTGCTCCATCAGACACACAAACAAACACACCTAAGTTGAAAGAACTGTACAGAACTTGGCCACCTGCTCCATGGCCACCTTCAATGCACATCATGGACATCGCCTTGGCATTTGGTCTTAGGACCTCTTTACCGGGCAGTGGGCACAACAGGCACCCGTTCTGCAGCATTCCAGCAGCGGTTTTGCAGGTGCGAGTTCGGAGGCTCACCGCTGTCCAGCTCTTCCCAGAAGGACGCAGCTGTCTGTTTGCCAGCCTAGAGAGCAGTTGGCACCTGGCAAAAGCTCCCCAGCCCCATTGACTGCTTTTTGCTTCTTCAAGTACACGAAGCTCGCTCTTTCTCCCCTCCCCCCAAAGATTTTATTTATTTATTTTTCAGTGAGAGCAGGAGAAACTGCTATATGCGAGAGATAACATGGGTTGGTCTCCTCTTTCAAGCCCCCAGCTGGGGTACCTGGCCCACAACCCAAGCATGTGCCCTTGCTGGAAATGGAAGCTGCCACCTTTTGGTTTGCAGGCCAATGCTCAGTCCACTGAGCTGCACCAACCTGGGCATGAAGCTCTTTCTAGCTTCGAGCTGTTCCGTTTGCAGTTCAGTTAGCCTGAGACACTTCCTGTCCCATCTGCACCTCCCTCACCACTACCCCAAATCCTTTTCAGACTTCAAGTCCCGATTTGTTGCCTCCCTGTCACCATCCCCCTTTAAATTACCTCCAGTTTCTTGCACAGGGTAAAAGTTAGGGCCATATGAGCAGCAACCGTATCTACATCCCCAGTGCTCAGCATAGCAAGCATCCGTCTTCCAATCTTACATTCAACAGACTGAATGTTTGTGTGCCCACCGTGTGCCAGATTCTTGGGGCATAGTAAGAAGGTGATTCTGCCCTCAGAGTTCACAATTCAGCAAATGTTCAGACTAGTGTGAAAATTCATTGTGCAATGGGAGGGTATTAGGAATCAGACCTGTAGGAGGGGGAGGTAACGGATGAATAAAGAATTTTGATCCAGCAAAGGTTAAGGTTTCCTTGAGCCAGATGAACCTTTCCTAGGTCAGAGGTCAAGGGGCAGTACTAGGACTCAAACCTTGACCCTTTTCTGTTCTCACCGTGCTAGTTCCATGTTTTCATCAGTCCGTGTTGATTGGAAACACATGGATGCGCCTCTCCTGTGTCTCCTTTAGTGCCAGGCAAGTGCTTGCTCTGCCTAGTTGGTCTTTGCTAACTTTTGTACTTGGAAACTTGAGCATCACTGCAGTTCTGGCTGGACAGAGCGTTAGGTTTTTATAAAACTTTATTTCAAACTTTAAATGACTATATCCTTTCCAGTCTAGTGGAATACAGCTGGAGAAGGGCAGGTGGCTGGGTGCCCAGGAGAAGGGACTTTCTGCAGAGCACTGTAAAAAAAAATAGGGTGGAGCATCTGGAGAGCTGAACTAGAAAAAGGCCCCATGCATAGGAAATGGAAACTGAAAGCAGGCTATTTTGTTGGGCATGATTCATGGCCCCAAAAGTCTTTTTCTCTGCTTTTCGGACACCCCTCTGCACTTGGCATTGTCTTTGCGCGGAACACTTTGCATCCAGGTCTGTGTCGCACTCTCCTTATAATTTTAGGTCTCAGCTCAAATGTTACCTCCTTAAAGAAGCTTTCCACCCCAGCTGATCTCATTGCTTCATTTTCCTGTGTGTTTAGTCACTAACTGAAACTGACATCTGTGATTTTCTCCAGCCTGGAACAGAAGCATTAGGAGGACAGGGACTTAGTTCAGTTCAACATTGTGCCCTCAGTGGTGAATCAGTAGACCCCTCCCCTTCTCCCTGCCTGGTCTAGAGTTTGCCTAGGAGAATAACATCTAGCTTAATGACCAAGAGGAAGTAAATTCTTAGAGACAGTAAAAAATTATCCAGTGTGCATATTGCCTTTGACTATAGCTCCTGCCTTAAGTCTCTCAGGTTGGATAGGTAGCTGGGTACTTTCATGCCTTGTTATCCATTCTTTCTGTGTACTTTATCGTGGCATCACCACCTGCCTAGGCTTAGGATAGAAACCTGGCCATCTGCGGCTTTCTTTTTTTCTTCTGCAGACTCTGGAAGTTACCAGTCCTACTGCATCATTTCCTGAGCTCCTCCTCTCTTGCCTCAGTCAGGCCCTCACAGCCCTTTGCTGTTAGCCATCTGTTTGATTTCTGCTTCAAGTTTCCTCTCGTCTCTCCTCACCTAAAAATAGTTTTTAAACCAGCAACTCTGTTGTCTGTGATAATCCCAGAGTTATTTTTCCAAAACAGGGATTTGGTCTTATCGATACCTTGCTTTAAACACCTGGGTCTCTACTGCTTATTAGGAAAAGTGGTAGGCTTTTATCTCCTCAGATGTGTCGTGAATTTTAAGTCTAAAGGTCTGGGATATCCTCCCATTGCTCTCTGTCAGCTGAACTCTCTGTTTTAAGGTTCTTTCACAGATGCTGCCTCTGAAGTCCTCCCAGCCCTGTCTGTAGGTCCCAACTAGTTGCTCTCGTGTTTGTGTTTTTATCGTGCTTTGCATTCACCTCTGATGGTAACAGCCCCTGCTTGCGATGCATTTCCAATGTGCTAGACACTGTGCCAAGCAACACTGCTAGAGGTGAGTGCTACTCTCTCCATTTCACAGAGGAAAGATCGAGATTCAGGAGACCCCTCGGTGCTGGGGGCAGAGGTCTGAAGGCTGCACCACACCTCCTTTTGCGGTGTGTCCTGGTAGTCGGCCTTTGTTTCCCTCACTGGACCTGTCTGTTCTTTTCAGGACCCGGTCCCCCACCCTCATTTTTCTGGCATAGGAGGACTCGCTATTTGAATGAGGTTTAGGGAGTAAGCTGTCTTTAACCCATTATTCATCGATGTCTTTTTAAAAGTGTATCCATTTTTGTTGTCCTGTCTGCACAATGCATGACTCGGGTTCTCTGTGTGTCTTGTTCTAGCTTTTGCTCTGCATGCCTGCAGGAATGTCTGAAGCCGAAGAAGCCTGTCTGTGGCGTGTGCCGCAGCCCTCTGGCACCTGGCGAGCGAGCCGCGGAGCTCGAGCGGCAGATTGAGAGCACAGAGACTTCTTGCCATGGCTGCCGTAAAAATGTATGTGGAAGGAAAACGGGAGCGTCAGTCTGTCTGTGACGAGATGGGGTAAAGCTCAGAGCTGTCGCCGCGTAGTATCTGAAGTCAGAGCATGACCGGACGCCTAGGAGCACGAGTGCATGCCAGTTCTCCGTGGCAGTGGCTGTGCTGTGTCATTTTGTGACCTCACTGGGTTTTGGCTGTTCTGTTTTGTTTTGTTTTTTTTTTTAAGTTGACTTAGTGTATTACATATTTTAGCTTTGAAGGTCATAAAAATCAGTTATCTCAGTTTTTTCCTATAAAAAAAAATTTTCCAAAGCATTATGCAGAATTTTAATTGGAATACAGTGACAGAATAATATTTCTTAATATTTTGATATAAAACTATTTTGATATAAGTGATTCAAAAAAGTTATCTGCAGTTAGTCTGAGAGGAGATTTAAAACTCTAGGTCATTACAGATACAAAATCTAATCAATTTTTTAGCACTTGACAGAGAAGAATCATGATACAAAGGTCCATATGAAATATTTGATTATAATAGCAAGACCTAACATTTCAAATGCATCCATGTTCTTTTGTATAATCATGTTAGAGCCAAGTATGTTTATTTTAACATCTATTATAACTGCAGAAGAGAAATATTTTCCTGTTTTCCAAGAGATGTACATAGGCTTATTGGTTTTTAAATCATTATGATTTTGTTAATTCCACACAATATAAAAATATAAAACAATGTAGGTTCCCCACTCCAGAGATTACCTCTTTAAAGTAGTTCAATTTAGAAGGCTGCAAAATATTTTCTGCCCTTTGACAAACAGGTAGGATTTTTACAAAATAGAGTCATAATACATATTTTTTTCTACAACTTCTTTTCACATTGAAACCTTTTTCGCTGAGGGACAGGTGGACAGCCTAGCACGTCAGTTCCATCACCCAGCACCTCAGTGCGGATGGTCGTAGAGTGGGTGTGCCTCAGAGTCTCCTCCCCATGGGGGTGATGTAGCCCAAGGGGTACACGGCGGGCATAGTTCCGAGGGGTGCTGTTTCCCGTCCCTGTTAATCTGGAGCTCTGGTTGGCAGCTTGAAGTCAGATATTTTAGCTGGAGGTAAGACAGAAGCATCCTGGTAAGCCAGAGCTCAAATATTGAAGTTTGGGTTTTTTTCTGTATGCTTTTAATTTTCTCCATTTTGAAGATTAGTGACTGTATTGTGATATATCTTTAAAAATGTTTTTATTCCCTGCATCTCTTCTCTCCCTTCCTTCCTTGCACATCTTCTTCCTTTCTAGAACACCTGTGGTGAAGCGCTCTGTAGGTTTTCTTTTCTCTTTCTGTGTTGCAAAGACTAGATTTTATAGAAGAAACAATTCAGATTTAGGGGTTTTTTAAAGATCACTTGTCACAACCTAATGACTTGTACCGTGACGGGATGACTAGCCTTTACCCTTTGTGTGTACATGGTCACTTTTCCCTGCTGCACATGGTGGGATATAGTTCTTGGCTTGCTATAAGGAGATGAGTTTAAATGCTAACATGGAAAACTTGAAAGACTTCCCTGGCTCTGGAATGTGTCTGTGAGCGGAGAACATTGTGAGTAATGCAGGCCTCTAGGAGAGTTAGTATAGAGTAGAAGCAGATGTCCTGATTTGGTCAAGTAAAATATCGGTCTTTTTTTTTTCTTTTTTAAAGATTTTAATTATTCTTAGAGAGAGGGAAAGGGAGGGAGAGAAACACTGATGTGTGAGAACATCGATCGGTTGCCTCTCACATGCGCTCCCTGACCAGGGACCAAGCCTGCAACCCAGGCATGTGTCCTAACTGGGAACTGAACTGGTGACCTTTTGCTTTGCTGGACAGTATCCAAGCAACTGAGCTACACAGGTCAGGGCACATCAGTCTTGATCTTAACAGAAACCCTGCAACGAACAGTCAGAGACTCAGCATAGCCAGAGGACTGGTGAGAGTGTTTGCCAGTGCGGTGTAGGTCTAGTTTTCATCTTGTCCTTGCTTCGGGGTTATGTTGAGCCTGGTACGAGGTCCTGACTGACTTGTGGCCTCTGATTCTTCCTCTTCAAGTTCTTCCTGTCCAAGATCCGGGCCCACGTGGCTACCTGTTCCAAATACCAGAGTTACATCATGGAAGGTGTGAAGGCCACCACCAAGGACGCATCCCTTCAGCCAAGGTAAATGACTCAGTCGCTTCTTTAGGTCGAGGTCATCTTTTGGGACAAAGACAAAGAACGCTTAGCGTGTTCAGGGCTAAGTTGTGTGAGTTTCAGAAAGTGGAGGTGTGATCACCCTGCTGGCTACAGCTGATGCACGTGTGTTTATGGGGGTGGAAAGAGAAGGCCTCTCCGATGTCCACGTCAGTATCAGCTGTGCTGGTAGGTCATTTTCAGAACACTTGACCTGAGGCTGAAGTAGTCGTCACAGCCCTGTCGTAGCCGTTCGGTGAACTTGGCTCCTTTTTGGAGGGCAGTGGCTGAAGTTGCATGGAGCGTACTCACAGAAGCGATCTTCTTCTTTTCCGCCTTTTCATCTTCCAGGAACGTCCCAAACCGCTACACCTTCCCTTGCCCGTACTGCCCCGAGAAGAACTTCGACCAGGAAGGGCTTGTGGAGCACTGCAAGCTGTCCCACAGCGCGGACACCACGTCTGTCGTAAGAGGAACCTGCAGAAAATATGTTTATGGGGAGAAAGTCTCACCGAAAAATTGCAGGATCAGTACAGTACACTTGTGTATCCTTCACCTAGATTCTCAGATTTGTAACATTTTACCTTATTTGCTTAACTGTACTTCATGCAAATTTTTGCTCACAGTTAGAGAGTAAGTTATAGGTATCATCACCTTTTGCCCCTAAATACTTCAGCATCCTTCTGTCTCCTCAGAACAAGAGCATTTGCTTTAAAAAAATTACCTTTTTTTGTGTTTAACTGTCACACTCAAGAAATGTAGCGTTGGGACAGTCTGACATCTGCTGTGGAATTCATGTTCAAATCCCAGCCCTTTGTAATGTTCCTCACACCAGTCTCCCCGGCCCCTTCCCCTGGGTCTGCGCTGGATTCGGTTGTCAGGTCTCTGCAGCCCTCAGCCTTTCTTCTCCTTTCCCGACCTTGACATTTTTAACCAGGACAGGCCAGTTGTTTTGTAGAATGTCTTTCAACTTGGCCTTGTCTACTTCTTTTTCTTTTTTTTTAAGAAACAACGACAATAATTGTGATCATTTTTTAATTCATAGTATCGCAAAGTGTGGTACTAGTCTTTAATTATTTTTTTAATTGCATTTTTTTCCTATTACCATTTATCACCCTCATACTCCCTACCCCATTGGGCTTGTCTGCTTCTTCATGCTTAGACGCAGGATGCTCCATAGTGATGTGTCCTCTGAGCGGCACGGGAGGGGCCACGCGATGCCTGTTGGTCCCTTTGCTGGTGTCATCAGCTTGGATTCCTTGGTGTCCGCCACGTTTCTCCTCTGTGAAGCTGCTGCCATTTTCCTTTTGAGAGCAGCTTTTTCATAGTTATGGAGAAAGCTAATTTAAGCTGAAATTATTAGGAAAGTGTTTGTCAGTCCTTTGACATTTAATCATCACAGACTGACTCGTGTTTGTTTGTTTGCCTTTTAACAATGACGCCCAACCAACGGAGCTGCATGGGTCAGAGCTAGTTTCTTCTTGGGGGGTGGGCGGGGCTTGAATTTGGTCAGTCTCAGCAGTGTTACCTTTCCCTCTTCCTGTGATTGACAGACTAGGGTTTTGGGGTTTTTTTTTTCTTTTTTCTTTTCTTTCTTTTTTTTTCCCCCACAGACTAGGTCTTAATACAGCTTCCTCTATAGTTTGTTTGAGTTTTCCCATTTATCTCAAACTGCTTGCATTGAACTGTGTACCTGTTCTGTGGGCAGTCTTCAGCTCCAGGTGGTGCACGAACTAGAATTTTCGTGAGCATTTGCTGAGGGATTAGGCCTTGTGGCATTCTTTATTTCTGCGTTGGGAATCTTAAGATCCAGCTGGCCTTTTCAGGAACATCTGAAATCTCTTGGCTTTATCGAGTTCCTTGTCAAGCCCAAATTCTGGTCAGCGCAGCCCGTTTCCCTCGGAGCTCCCTGGGTTCTTACCGTTGTGCCGCAGCCAGTTCTGCCGGTGAGCCGCTCTCCATCTGCTCGCTCACCGCCCGCACCAGGGCGCCGGCCCGCCCGCCACGCACCCCGTTGGCGGGAAGACCCTGTTGCTGCCAGGCAGGCAGTGTCTCTGGTGGCTCTTCTCTGCCTCGGTTCCTGCCATGAGCTGTTCTCACCCTTCCTGCAGATAACACTGCTTCCTGCTTTTAACTGAGTTCAGAATACAGGTGTGTGTGCCTGTCTTCTCTTTTCCTGTTTCCATCTCAGGAGCTCTCTGATCTACCTCTGAGATCACAGAGTGGCGGCCTGTGGGATATGTCTGGCCTGTACACATGTTAACTTCCCTCACCTTTAAAAATCAGAACATTTCCGATCACGATTCTCTGCATTGGAGAAATTAGAAGCTCTGGCAAGAGTGGGCTGGCTTTGGCAGTTGCTGCCGCCTCTGGACGGGCTGGGCTCATACCCATTCTGCTTTACTCCTGTGCCTTTGCAGTCTGGGTCCTGCGAGCACTTGAGTTTGCAGCCCTTGTGCCTCGTCCTTACTGTTCCCTCTTGTGCTGAGGAGACGACTCCTTTCCAAGTCTGACTCTTCTCTACCTATGTCCTCAGGTCCAAGCAAAGGGACGGGACTGGGGCCTGGCCCAGAGAAAGACTCCCTGCTTATCAGGACTCATCGTGTTTCTTCTCTCAGCTTCTCTGCCTGCTCCTTGTTCTTGTTTTCCTTCGAATACGCCCGGGTCCTCTGTCTGTTTGGTGGGAGGAGTCGCTGAGTCAGCGCTGCCTCTCCATTGCGTTCTGTCTCTCTTTTCCCTCCGGTGGCTGCCGCCGCCGCTCCCGCACCTTCTCCGTTACTTCTTCTGGAGTCTGCCTTCCACCCCTGCCCGCATGGTGTTCTGTGATCCCAGCTGGTCTCTGAGTCCTTGTTTTCTGTCACCTCCTGGCAATTTTAAAATTTTGTTCTTTGTATGTAGTCAGTTCCCAGTGTAAAAAGTGAACTGTGCAAACTCTGTCCAGCCCCTTCCCCTCGTTCTTTACTTCCCTCTGTACCGTCAGTTGTTCCCAGTGGGGGTTTTTTTATGTTCCCGCAGTTCTGTGTTTGGATATGATAAATGCATTACGTTACCACTTGCCGTTTTAGCGTAATAGAAATAAACACAATATAAAAGTAAAACCCGCACCGTGGTGACCTGTCAGCCTCTCAGAAGGTCAATCACAAAGAGTTATTCTTACTCAAAAGGAAACAGTCTCATCATTTGATACTGGTGCTCGTCTTTCTAGCAAATCTTTATTACATAGAGAATGTGGGGGTTTCTACAGCTCGGTGCCGACCTGGGGTGGTGACCGCACCTGCTGGTTTACTTTCCCTGTGATTCCGAAATAGATGCCCCATGCATGATCTTTGACTGCACTGGGCAAGATGAGGTGCCCCAAAGCCAAGCTGTTAGCTCCTCCTTCAAGAGCTTGGAGTCGTGGTGCTGGAGAACTAGTTACTGTTTGGAAGGGCAAGTATTGCAGAGGCAGAGACACACACACCCCACACCTGCCCTCACTGCCCGTCTTCCGTTTTGAAGTTAGAGAAGCACAGCTATTTTGGTAATTGTGAAAACTAAAACGGATGCTAAGTAAATGATAGAGGTGCTCTATTTCCTACCACCCTCTCTCCTGCACTCATTTTTAGACGTGAATAAGAAACCGTTCTGCCACCCAAGTTACATGGACCACCCACCTCGTGGAGCGAGGCGGTGCCAAGCCAGCCCTGGAACCTGGTTACAGCCCCTAACCCAGTCCTCCCTTCCCGTCATCGGAAAGTGCCTCTTGGGGTGCTCGTGGGCATCAGAGTAGCCTGCGCCTGTGGGGAAGTGCCCTCGTTTGTCCCTCTCTTCATGCAGATGACAGCCCATCATACAGAGGCTGCAACTACCATTTTTGGCCACGGTTCCACATCCATACGTTAGCTCCGTCTCTTTTAACGAGCTTCACAATTTTCCATTACTTTTCCCATGATTTAATTGGCCCCTTATTGATGAATGGAAAGGTTAGTCCCAAGTCATATCAGGAAATTTGATTGAGGACGGGATATTAAATGCTACTAAAGAAGTATTATTGATTGCTGGTGGAATAATGGTGCTGTATTTGTAGAGGAACATACTTATTTTTAGGACTGTACTGAAACAGAGGTGAAATGTGTTTATTTTAAAGTGCTTCTTTTTTGCTGAAATAAGTATGGCAAACTTAAATCTTGGTGTTCGGGGATTTGGGGGATAAGGGCTGGTTTGTCAGACTTACCTACTTTTCTATAGGTTTGAAGTTTTTCATTATAAATTTTAAAAGGCTGCCATAAATTTTAATGCATCTTTGCCTGTGTTTATGTCTGTCTGTGAAATAAATTCTTAGCTGTGGATCGATTTGGTCAGAGGTTTAGTGTACGTATAATTTTGATCCATGTTGCTGAACTACTCTGGTTTCTGGTACTGCAAACTAATTCCCCGCCCCTTTGGCTTCCTGAAGTCCCTGTGATTGTGCTGTGTCTGTCGAAACCCCTCTTTCTTCAGCCCTTGGCCCTCTGCTCTGCCTCCTCCCCTCTGCAGGATGCCGCACCTGTCAGGGTTTCAGCACTTCCCTTTGGAAGCCGCCTCCTCTTCTGTCCCTTGTCCTGTTGGGCTCCAGCTCCAGGTGCCTGCCTCTGTCCTCCACTCAAGGAGTCTTCCACCGCTTCAGATTCCTTTCTTGCCTGCCCCCTTCGTCACCATCTTTCTTACAAATGATGGGATTCCATCTCTTAAGCCAGACCACTAATGCTTGCTGCTTCCCCACCCCAGCTTCCCTCTGCCCATCTCCGCGAATTTCCCCTTCTAGCCACACTCGTCGTCCGGCTGTCTGCATGTAGCGTGCCTCCTGGCTTTTCTGCTTACTACTGCTGCCCCTCCCTTGGGACACCTTTCACGTTTTGTCATCTTTCCCGATACCTCCCGGTCTGCAAAGCCCGAACCAGTCCCTCGTTGGAGGGCTTTCAGCCCGAACCCCTCATCTGAGTATTTAGTCATTAAAAAAGTAGCACATAAGGCTGTGTTTTAACTTCCTTGGGACACTGCTCATTTGTCATTTCTTGGTTTTCTTTGTATCTTGGATAATTCCGTGTGCTGTAGTCTCATCCCCCGACAGGCTGATACATTGTTCTGACCACAGTAGGGGGTAAGAAAAGGACGGTGTCATGGCTGAGGCCTGTACCTACCCCTCATGTGTTTCACAAGTCAGATGACATGTGGAGACTGACAGCGTGTTCTGGGATGTGAGTGTGCACACGAGGGAGTGACCTGGCCCTGGACTGGTGTGTCAGGACAGCTGCCCTAGAAGAGAAGGACTGGACCCCAGCCACAGAGGGTGGGTGCCAGCGCAGACATCAGGTGCCTAAGACCCCACTTCTTTGTTGAAAGGTCTGTCCGATTTGTGCCTCGATGCCCTGGGGAGACCCCAACTACCGCAGCGCCAACTTCATCGAGCACATCCAGCGGCGGCACCAGTTTTCTTACGACACTTTTGTGGTGAGTGGAGCCCGGGCTCCGATCCTTCCTTCCCTCCCTTTTACCTGGGGGACCATGGGCCCCATTGTTGAGCTTTGTCACTGAGATGACAGGTTTCCTGGAAAGGCAGTGGTGTGGCCTGTGAGCCCCGTGAATGGCCACAGACTCCCTGAGTGGTGCTGAAGAAGGCTACCTGGCCAGCCATCCAGACTGAGACGCAGTGACAGCTTGCCCCTGGGTTATCCTCCTTCCCCCAGTTTTTGCCCACTTCCTTTTGGTGTATGCGATTTCCACTTGTTATAGAACCAGGTTTGGAATTCTTATTTTTCTTCATTGATTTTAGGGGATAGAGAAACATTGATTTGTTGTTCCACATATTGATGCATTCATTGGTTGATTCTAGTTTGTGCCCTGACCCGGGACCAAACACACAACCTTGGCTTATTGGGACATTACTCTCACTAGCTGAGCTACCTGGCCAGGGCCTGGTTTGGGATTCTTCGGCTCAGATGCCCATGGGGCCAGGCAAGTAATGGAAACAGCCCCCATGGGGTTTTCAGGCTGGACTGTGTGTGGCCCGCTGTTTTGCCATCAGCTCCAGCTGCTAGTCGTCAAGTGGCAATACAGGCCCATCTCTGCTACCCACCTCAACCCTGAGAAGCTAGAAAGCAGCATTTCATGTGAAGTGTAACGTATTTGCTTTTTAAAGTACTTGAGGCCACGCAAAGCACATCCACTAGCCAGACGCAGTTGCTGGGTTTGTGTCCTTTACCCACAGCTGTGTAGTTTCAAAGGGGCACACTGTTGTCTCGGCATTCTAGTGACAGGTGAATTTGGCCACCTGCTTGAATACCCTCCCATTTATACATGGAAGTGTCAAGTTGGAACTTCAGAGTACTCAGTCTGAATGGCTGTGTTGCAGGACCGAGAAGGAAGGCACAGCCCTTCCCTCAGTTGTCACAGAGAGTATTAATTCATGGTCTGATACAGTGTCTGAAATTCAGACTTGAAAATAACCGTCACTTTTGCTAATGCCATAAAGATGAGTATAATGGGTAGAAAAGCCGGCCTCACTGAATTAGAAAGGCTGGTTTCACTGCGGCGCACTCCACACCGGAGCAGTCGGTCTGCGCCAGGTCCACCTGGGTGCCCGCTGGTCCTCAGGGCCCCCGTCTGAGGGAGCCGTCCTGGCTTTCACCGTCAGGATGAGGCAGCAGAGGCCCTCAGGGGTCAGGCAGTCTGCCCTGAGTCCCGTGGCTGGCGTGGCCAGCCGTGGAGCTGGGAGCTGGCGCCTGGCAGCCGCCTCTGGGGCCCCGTGCTCGGCTGTCCTGCTCCGACAGAAAGGAAATTCTTGCAGCTGCCAGCGGGCTGAGGCTGTGTCTGTGTTTTGCCTCTAGGATTACGACGTCGATGAAGAAGACATGATAAATCAGGTGTTGCAACGCTCCATCATCGATCAGTGAGCAGAGCTTCTGCTGTCCGTCTCGCGTTCCAGAGCTTCCATTATGTGTTATGTGTGAAACTGTAAATACACAGCAGACCTGGCAGTGGGCCCTGCCATTAGGACAGGATCACTTTTAACAGGGAAGCAGGTTTCCAGTTCAGAGTCCTCCTTTCCTTTGGGCTCTCCCCCTGCTGTTAACCCTGTTTGTCACGTGTCTTTTATTGCTCCTCCGCTACTTCCGGCGCTTCTGCTTCCTCTTCCGGAAGAGAGCCCTGCTTCTCCACCTGTCCCTGTTTCACACTTGTTCCTCTCCTCCAGCGTTCATCTCTCAGGTCCTCCGAGCCAGCCAGGACCCTTCGTGGGCCATGAATAGCACAAACGAGACAAGCGTCTCGCCTCCTGGGCCCTGAGGTGTGTGGGCTCTGGCAGCAGCACGTCCGGTCAGTGGCAGAGCGCCTTCTGCGCTGAGGACGTTCCGCTGGTTGGTCCTTGCAGCAGCTGCCGGAAGCTGGAGTGACTTCCCAGCACACCTTTCAAAAGTCCTGCTGGGGTGAATGTTCTGGGTGTGCGTGGTCTGATGCTGGGAGTTTTGATGGGCGGTACTTTCCTGCCACCCCGCACACCCTTAGAATGGACTGGTTCCGTCTTAAACGCCTGCATTGTGCCTTTTTAGGGTGAGGTCTAACCACATGTTCTTAGTAGAAATAAGTGTGTCTAGGTTAGAAACTTAGGTTAAACTCCATTTCTCCACAAGAGGGGAAAAGGGTCAGCTAAGAGAGACAGAAAGACCATAGCTTTTTCCTCGTGATTTTCAGACTAATGACGTATTTTCAGATGACTGGGTCATGTTACCTTTCTGTTTGGGAGCCGCTTACATTCTTGTCTTCGAGGCACAGAAAGGAGCCTTCCCGTGCATGAGGAGGAGGAGGCCGGGGACCGAGAGGACGCCACTTCTGTCTTGCATCTGTTCCCTTAGACCACACTGAGCTTGCTTTCCTCGCAGGGAGGCTGTAGGGAGTCGAGCGCCAAGGCCACCACCCCCCCTCCCCGCCGGGGCGCTCTCAGAGGCACAGCCTCTCCTGGGAGCAGCTGCTAATGGAAACTCTCCTGGAAACTTCCTTGGGCAGCAGCTCAGGAAGCTTGGAGTTCATCCTGTCTCGAGATAGGAATGAACGCCGGGCTGGGCTGGCCGTCGGGTCCGCAGGAGCAGACCCCTCTCCGGTCGCCCCGGGGGCATCTGGGTTTAGGTTTGCTTTTGCGTATCCGACCTCTCTAGTCTGATAGGGAAGTTTCTCTGGCCAGTAGCCGAGGCGGCAAGTGACCGGGCTTTGGGCCTGCGCACTGCTGCCGTGGGCCTCGCCCTGCCTGCCAGTACGAATTGCAGGTGCCTGGTGACCGGCAGAGATGGGGGCCCTTTGGGACAAGGTGATTTTTTCTGATTGCTCTTTCTTGGGAGGGCCCAGATGCTAAGGTTGGCTTCCTCACTGTAGTTTTTGAGGCGTTCACTCAGACCTCCCTGAATTGAGATCATCTCAGTGTAAGTTCAAAGGGGACTTGAGCAGAACCTTCATTTGTGGGAACTGAAGAGCATGTGTCTGTCTCACTGGTGGTGCCAGGAAACTGAGTTCCTTGTATTAAGTGCACTTCATGTATTTCTAATAAGATGATTTTCCAGAAAGTGAAATTTGTTATGTTCTAGCTTTTAAAAGGTGAAATATAAATAAATTTCATAATTTATCCAACTGGTTAAGCTGTGGTGCCTGTTTTCACTCCATACTAGGTCCCAAGTAGACTCAATAAATATTTCTAGAATTGAAATGGAACTAAGATAGGACCCTTTTTCAATGGTACTTCTTCCTGCTGCCATGCTTCCTGCCTGGAATTAGGGGGCCAGTGCAGTGGTAAGAACAGCCTGAAGGGGGCAGTGTCTCCCCAAGGCTCGGGATGGCCCCACTGCCCCTCCCCACAAGCAGGCCAGTCCTCACACTTGAAGCAGAGGGGGCGACACTCACTCTGGTGGGCTGACAAGATGGCTGCCGCCAGGTGGACACCTTACCTGCCCAGGCCCTAGACGTGATCCCAGGATGCTCTCCTGCCTTCGTTCTTCTAGTTTGCCCTGGCCTTCCACAGTGTCAGCTGAGTGTCCCATATGGGGCCTTGCAGGCATTATGCCGGATTAATGATGATGCTAATTCTTTCAAAATTTGTTTTTAGAGAGATGGGAAGGGAGGGAGAGGAACATCAATGTATAAGAGAAACATCTACCAGTTGCCTCTCACAGGCCCCCAACCAGGGACCAGGCCCACAACCCAGGCACATGCCCTGAGTGGGAACCCAACCAGCAACCTTTCAGTTCGCAGCTTGATGCACAACCCTCAGCCACGCCAGCCAGGGTGGTGCTAGTCTTATACCTTGTTCTGGCCCAGTGCCTGCCTTCAAATAAGTTTGATTTAATCCTCCCTCCTTTAACTCCTGAAAGGTGACCAAAGCCAGGCCCTAAGGAAAAGTCCGTCTCCTTGCACCCTCCTCACCAGCCCTGCAGGAGGGGCCCTGGTATCACTCCTGTTACACAGATGAGGGAGATGAGGGAGGGGTGCCTGGCCGGGGAGTAATTTGCCCAGGTGTTACAAAGCAGAGGTGTCCTCCAAACTGACGGTCTCGGCCACAGCGCACAGTCCCCTATCCCCAGCATTCACACTGCTAGTGTGTGACCTTGAACAAGTTACTTGTATCTCTGTGCCTCAGTTTCCTCATCAGTGAAATGGAGTTAAAGTGTCTTCCTCATAGGGTTGTGGGAATCTAGTGAAATAACCCACGTACAGCATTAGAACAGGGCCTAGCACGAAACCCGTGCTTAATCAGTGTGAGCTACTGATGTCACCACTGTCTTTTGTCATCCATTCCTGAGACCACCCAGCGTCCCCCTGCCCCAAGCAGCTAGCAGCTGTTTGATGACTCAACAACGCTGTTAGATGGAGTGTTTCCCAGACTCTACCTGAGGACAGGAACTACCTGGGAGGCACTTGTTACAAAACACATCCTCAGGCCCCTTGGAAATTCTGGTTGGTAGTTGTAGGTGGGGCCTGGGAATCTGTATCTTTTAAAAGAGCCTCAGGTAAACCGCATCCTTAGGCTAGTTCAGGAAGTAACGCAAGGTGTGTTGCAATGAGTCTACTGTAGCTGGGGTGGCGAAGCAGCGATTGTTTAGAGTCAGGCGGACAAGCTCAGGCCTCAAAGTTTGCAAGACTTTAGTGACTGATGCCTTTTCTGATTAGAAAAACCATCAAGGGGCCCCGGCCAGTGTGGCTGGGTTGGAGCGTTATTCCAAAAGGTCTTAGGTTCGATTCCCAGTCAGGGTACATACCTAGGATGTGGGTTCCGTCTCCAGTTGGGGTGCATCCGAGAGGCAACCCATCGATGTTTCTCATGTCAATGCTTCCCCATCTCTCTTTCTCCCTCCCTCCCCCTCTCCCTAAAAAGAAAGAACATTTGAAAAGAAAAGAAAAGAACAGGTAGGGCAGAAAAATATAAAGAAGAAACAACGCCACGGCTCGTCATCCCACCCCTAGACAACCACGTGACCACTTCATCAATAACGGAACACTTCCGTCCGTGTCCTGGGACACCACTTTTTTGGTTGAAACTTAAAGTGGCCAAATGCTTGATTTCCTGCCTCTAACCTGTGTTTTTCACTCTGCGATTTGTCCATCGACCTTTTTCAAGTCCATGTGGTGTTACTGTTAATGGCTGCATGATGCTCCAGGTGAGGGTGGACCGTACTTGATTTATCAGCGGGCGTTTAGGTTGTTCAAGTTTGACTGTTACAGACAATGCTAGAGCATCCTTACAAGTGTATCTTTGCCCACTTATCTGCATATTTTTGCAGAACTGCTGGGTCAAATGGAGAGTTTGAGAGACAGAAATAGAGAGAAACGGACACAGTGAGGCAGGGTCAGGGGACACAGAAAAAAAGAAAGAAGGGGAGAGAGCACGGTGGAGGGTGGAGGGGGAGCCAGGGAGAGACCAGGGTTGCTGCCCTTCGGCGTGACTGAGAGGCCACTTGTCTGAGGCAGGGCCACAGACATCCAGGTGAAGATGTGACTAAGTGACCTTAAGCACACCCTCCAGATACAATTGCAGACGAGGTCAGAGTCCTTTGTGCAGGGGTTTCATGGAACTATTGTTCCTGAAAAGCAAAAGATGAGAAGCAACCTGATGACCCCCCTCCCCCCACCCCGTGGTGGGAGATTGTGCTGGAAGTGCTGATAGGAGCCAGTCCCCGAGGGGGGCTGCCGGATTCAGAAATAAAAATACAGGAGGCCCAGTTAAACTTGAATTTCTGAGAAAGAATAAGCCTGTCTCATGCAGTCTTGTTATACTGAAAGTGTATTGTTGTTTATCTGAAATTCTAATTTAATTGGGCATTTGCATTTTATCTGGCATGTGTCTTACAACTGTTCACGTATTAAATAAATATACTAAAGAGACCACACATTTTTAAACTCCATTTGAACATTTCTGATCTTAAAACATGGAGCAGTCCCTAAAACTCTAAGGGGCTTGGGGCTATGTTGGTGCTGGAGCCTCTGTCTTCCTGAAGGATTTGTGCGTCCTGGAACATTCATCCACCCTCTGGGCTTGCTCACCGTGGAGGTCACCGGTCGCTGCTGCCCAGAACGCCCTCTCACCGTTTCCTTCTCTCCCCCGGCCACCCTTAGCCTGGGGTCAGTGTGGAACTGACTTCCCTGACTCACCCGGGCCCTCACCTGTGAACTCCTAGGAGTGGGGGCTGTCCGTGGCCCGGCCTCTAGGCCAGTGAACTCTACCGCTTGTTCACTGTGACTTAAGCACATTAGTACCGCAGCTCTCTGGGCCTCTGTTTCCACATCTGTACAATGGGGCTGATTATCTCGCCCGCCACGCAGGGCTTGCTGTGGGGATCAAAGGGGCCAATGGGACGGAGGTGGGAAAGGGAGATGAGAGTAGGTGAGACTAGCTCTAGGAACATCTGGGCAGGGGAAGGGTGTTTGGGGCAGAAGGAACAGCGAGGACAAAGGCAGTGTACGGAGGCAGAAAGGCCCATGAGGCTGGATCTGAGGAGCAAGGATGAGAGTGGGGGCAACAAACCCCAGGATTTTATTTTGTGCTCGCAACAGCTAACTTGGACCTAAGGAAACAGTTGGCTGACACTTGCCCTTGTCTCGGACTCAGACTCAGGTCTAGAGGCATCACAGGTGGGTGTGGGACGGAGGAGGCCCTAGGGGCTTTTCCTGGAGACAGGTTCAGGTTCTGCCAGGAAGGCAGAGATAGCAGGGAGCTATCAGTCCGGTCTAGGGCGAGGCTGTCAAGGCCCAATCAGTGTGCAAGATAGTCCGAGAGATAGTGTGCTCAGTCCCTGGCAGCAGATGCCAGGAGATTTGCTGGGGAAGAGGCACTCCGCACCTTGATGGATCCCAACGACTGGTCTCGGCCCTGGAGTGCTGGGGTGGACCCCTAAGAGCGCTGCCACACCAGCAGGTGCAGAGAGCTGGTTTTAGGTCCACCCCCTCCAGCCCCCACACATCCACCTGGAGGCCCTAGACAACTTCCTTTTAATCAGAGATCCCACCTTGTTGTGGTTGCCCAGGTGGTCCCCAAACTCCCTCAGATCTGGGCAAACCAGGACAGTTGGTCACCCAACTTATTACCCCATTGGCCAGATGAACAAACGGGGTCTCAGAGGCCATGAATATCTGCCTCGGTGTTGTGGCGGGCTTTTTCATGAACAAGTATTTCATCTGAAATGGTGACACAGGTATCTGAAATTAAAAATTCATACCCTTCAAAACAGGTTTGGAGAAAAAGAAGTTTCCTTCCCACTTCTGGCTGCCACTTCCTCAGAAGGAACCACATTCTTTGGTCTCCTTTCCCAGACAGTCTGGGCCTACACGGTGGATATTATTTATTTGCTTCTACACAAAAGGCAGCCTATTAGGTATTCTTCTCACTTGATTTATTTTTTTCACTTGAAAAGTCCATCGGTTTGATCATCCAGGCAGCTAATTTTACTGAGCACCTACTATACACCAGGCCCTGTTCTGGTTGCCTAGGTGATAGCATTGGACAAGACAGACAGTTCCTACCCAGGTGGGACCATTTAGAGCAGAGAGTGGATACTTCAGTTTTTCGGGCTTCAATGAGTATTTATATAAAACAAATTTCCACATTTTTCTTTATTGACAAAATTCAAAATAAAATAGTATTTAAATATAAGTTTTTTGTAATACAGGTCTGTGAATGAGAATGGGATTCTCTTTTGAAGATTAACATTTTGCTGTAATTGGGTTTCCAAATTAGTGTGCCCTAACCTCAAATCGATTTTGAATGTTAATCTGTAAAAGCCATTCTTGGCTCAAGAGCCATACAAAAAACCCTCAGGCATATTTGGGAGGGGCGTGGGGGGCTGTAGTTTGCAGAACTCTGCTCTAAAGGGCAATCAGCAAACTAAGTAAAATGTACACTGTGTCAAACTGTGGTGTGTGCTGGGGAGAAAAATTAAACAGGGAGGAAGGATGGGGAGTGAGCTGTGGAGCCATGGGGGGCAGGAGCATTCAGGAAGGGAAACACAGATGCGAAGTCGCTGGGGCTGGAGCAGGTTGGGTGGGGTCCATTGGGGCTGGGGCCTGGGGGCTGGGTGAGCTTAGAGGCTGCCACGAGGGGCCAGATCCTGCAGGCGTCTTGTGGCCTCCCTGAAGACTGGCTTTTCCTGTGAGCGATGAGAACCACAGACAGGCTTCGAAAATATCCCACTGATTGGACTATACACGTTTATTTAAAAAGTCCTCTCTGATGGACAACTTTGCTACACTATTAATGAGGTTAATACTTGCAAATAATAATTTACAAAATGTAGGACGTGGGAAAGAGCATGTCGTGAATCTCCTTCCCACCCCTGCCCTGCGGCCACAAGATCCCCTCCTCAGAGACAACTAGTTTTCAGGTCTCCCTCCTCCGGAGGTGGTACCTGTCTCTAAGATACCACCTTTGCATACTCTTCCTATGCAAATGGGATCGCATGGTACATGCTGTTTTGCACCTTGCTCTTTACCACTTAATGCCGTGACAAGATTCCACAGCCATTGCATATGGAAAGCCTTCCCCTTTGGTACAGGTGGGCACTATAACTGCACCGTAACTGGGCCCCATGTGGTTCTTGCCTCGGGGGCAGGGACCTGGTACAAAGCAGGTGCTCAGCAAATGCGAATGAAAGGGCTTGTACCTCTTTTGTTGGAGCCCCCAGCTCTGGACCACGCCCAACAGGCTCGGACCCAGAAAGTTCCCCTGATAACATTTGTCTCCGGGGATGGTGACTGATTGCTTCACAGGGGGCCTGTGGGGTCAGGCCCAAGGCTGAATCACTCTTTGTTTTCAGGCAAGTGTGAGACATTCAAAAGGTTTTTGTGTTTTAAATCAAGGATAAAGGTGGAGGTTGAACATTGACTCATTCCTTGAACTTTCCATAGGCAATGCATTCTCCCCAATCGGATTAACGCTCTGGTTCTGATGGATTCACTGGCCGATTAATGATCTGATCACTGGGGCCAGTTAGCCTAACACGCAAAGAGCTCTTAGCAATTAAGAATTTCATCAACTCGGTGACCAAAGGGTAGTTTAGAATATAGAGAAACAGAAATGGCTTTGGAGAATGTTAAAAAATGAACAAACAAAAAACGCTCCACCCCACTCAAGTGAAATGCAAATTGTAACCGGGAGACCTCACTTTCCCTCTCAGATAGGCAAAGATAAAACGGACAATACCCTACCCCCAGCAGGTTTCTTGAAGGGTCCCTCATCTCCCTGCTGATGAAGTGCAATTTAGCTTAACCTTTTGGAAGGACATTCGGACAAATCTATCAGCATTTCATATAACCCGTACCTTTGAGCTAGAGTACAAAGATATACGGTATGTACCCGATATTTCATTGAAATTGCCACCTTGTTCGTAGTAGCAAAAAATTGTGACCTACCCTAGATGCCCATCACCTTGTTAGGTAAATTGTGTGGCTATGGTGTAATCCGAACAATGAAAGTCTGCAGTCCTGCAAAAGATAGCTGCGTGTGTGCTGATAAGGCACGATTTTTCCAGACACTGACTATTGTTACTTGGGAGGAAAAAGCAAGGTGTAGGCTAGGGTGAAGGGTCAGGCTTATGTTAGGTAGGGAAGGGATGTGCCTACTAAATACAGGTATTATGTATCCCCTTGTTTCCATAAAGACCATCTCTGAAAGGTCATACAACACAGGGGTAAAAATAGTTGCCTTTGGGGAGGAACATAGAGATCTGGGTTGGAGGGAGACTTTCTTTTTTGGTTGGTTGGTGGTAAATCTCATTTTTTTTTTTAAAGCTACTGTTTTCACTTTTGGGGAATGGACACCTGCGGAAGATGCAGGGCTGTAATCAAATGTATCTTCCTCCCAGAGGCCTCTCCTGGTCATATTAGATGCTCCCAAACTGCCCCCCAAGCCAGTTGTACCAGTTCCTACCCTTGTTGAAGACTTTGCGCGGCCCCGCACCACAGGCCCGAGACGGTCGCGGGGAGCGCCTCGGCCGGCAGAGGGCGCTGGGGAGGTAGGCTCGGGGCTGAAGGGTCCACCGCAGCCCAGCGGCGGAACCCGCCCATTTCCGGGAGGATCTGATACCACCGTGTGGCCTTGCTTTCCCCTGCGGTCCCGGGGCCTCGCCCAAAGCTGCCTTCCACCTCCAATTCTCCATCGCCAACGTAAGGGAGGGAGGAGGTGGAGACTGGTCAGGAGAACGGACAGCGGGGCCGCTGAATCAGAAGGGAGAGGACAGCCCAGATTCAAGAAAGCCTCTCCCCGTCCGCCTTACACCCCCTCCAGGGCGCAGGTGCCTAAGGAAAATGGAAAGGCTAAGGAAAATGGAAGGGCGGGCCCCGCAATGGTGTTTTTGAGCACGAGGGACCGCTGGGCTCTTCACCCATCCCGGCACCTCCGGGAAATGGGAGCCACCCACCTGTTACAGTTGAGGGAACTGAGGCCTGGAGAGGCCAGGTAAACTCGCTCCGGGTGCCAGGAGGAGGTAGAGGCAGTAATCAATCATTCACTAAGTACTGGATTGAGCCTCTGCTAAGTTCTCTGAAGAAACTGGAGAGGGTAATGGGATTTTAAGAAGTGGTGGTGGGGACGGCGGGATTCTACTTTGGCTAGGATGGGTGATCAGAACAGGTTCCATTGAGGAAGTGACTTAAATTTTGTATTTTGTTTTAATATATCATTTATACCAGAAGTATTAAATTGCCTATGTTAAATTTAAAGGCTAATAATAAAGATCTTTCTGCACTTAAGAAACAGAATATGACCAAGAATCCAGAAGCCCCTCCTCCCCCAACTAACCAATCTCTAGAACTTTGTATTTCCTGACTTTTCTTTGTAGTTTTACCAGCTCCATATACATTCTCATACAATATAGGGTTTAGTTTGCCTGCTTTTGAACCTTACGTAAATCCAACTGACTGTATGCATTTGTCTATGACTCGACTATTTTGCTTAACGTTATGTTTTTTTCTTTTAGCTTTATTGAGGTATAATTGACAAAATTATAACATTTAAAGTATACAATGTGATGGAGTTTTCCTTCTATTCCTTCATTCCTCAGTGCTTTTTTTTTTTAAAGATTTTATTTATTTTTAGACAGAGGGGAAGGGAGGGAGAAAGAGAGGGAGAAAAACATCAATGTGTGGTTGCCTCTCATGCGCCCCCCACCAGGGACCTGGCCGGCAACTCAGGCATGTGCCCTGACTGGGAATCAAACCCTTGACCCTTTGGTTCTCAGGCCTGCACCCAATCCACTGAGCCACACCAGCCAGGGTTCTTTTTTCTTTTTTTAAATTAATTTTTCAATTATAGTCAACACACTATACAGTATTATGTTAGTTTCAGGTGTAAATCATAGTGGTTAGACATTTATATACTTTGCAAAGTGATCATCCCAATAACTCCAGTACCCATCTGAGTCTGTACAAAGCTATCCCAATATTATTGACGATATTCCTCTGCTGTACTATGTTTTTTATTGACCGCATTCCCTATGATGTAAACCCCCATGACTGTTTTTCCGGCTGGTTGTTTGTGCTTCTTCATGCCTTTCACCGTTTTTGCCCATGCCCCGCCCCTTGCATCTGCGCCCATCAATTCTTCGTCACCTATGAGTTTCTGTTTTGTTCCTTTATTTTGTTTTTTAGGTTTCATAGGTGAAATCATATGGTATGTCTTTTTCTGTCTGACTTATTTCACTTAGCATAATACCCTCTAGGTCCGTCCATGATGCAAATGGCAAGATTTTGTTCTTTTTTTATGGCTGAGTAATATTCCATTGTATATGTGTACCACCTCCGCTTTCCCCATTTGCCTGCCCGTGGACACCTGGGTTGCTTCTGTATCTTGGGTATTGTAAATAATGACACAGCGAACAGAAAGGGGTCATATATCTTTCCAAACTAGTATTTTCAGTTGCTTCAGAAAATACAAGAAATGGAATTGCTGAGTCATGTGGTGGTTCTATTTTTAAATTTTTTAATTTCTTTGAGGACCCTCCCTGCTGTTTTCTACAGTAGCTGCACCAATTTACAACCCCACCGGCCACGCATCAGGGGTCCCTTTCCTCCACATCCTCCCCAACACTTGTTGTTAGTAAAATTACACTTTTGAGATTTATCCCTGTTGTTACAAGGGGTGGTAGGATTTCTTTTTCTAATTTATTGACTTTAGAAAGCCAGAGAGAGAGAAAAGTCAACCCTGTGGCCCAACTCTTCATGCATTCGCCGGTTGACCCTTGTATGTGTTCTGACTGGGGATCGAATGTAAAACCTTGACGTATAGGATGATGTGCTAACCAACTGAGCTGCCCAGCCAGGCAGGCAGCTCATTGTCATTGCCATGTTGTATTCCATTATTGGATTGAATCGCAATTTATTAACCCATTCTACTGTTGACAAACATTCAGGTTGTTTCCAGTGTTTTGCTATTAGGAACAAGGGTTCAAGGAATCGTCTCTTGCCTCTTCTGGGTTGAGGGCTAGGCATCAGTTCTTAACTTTGGCTGCTCATTAGAATCCCCTGGGGAGCTTTTAAAAACTCTAATACCAGAGGCCCCCTCCCTATCAGATGGATTAAATCAGAATGTCTGTGAGGGTGGGGCCCAGGGCTATGGTTGACTTGGGAGAATTCTGGGAAGTCACCTGTCCCTAGCTCTCTCCAGTTTTCCAAAGTGGCTGTGCCCATTGACACTCCCCCCAGCATGCAACAAAGGTCCTGCTGTCCTCACATCCTCATCAACACTTGATATTGACCAAATTTTAACTTTCTGTCCTCTGATGGCTGTGAAATCGTATCTCGCTGTGGTTTTAATTTGCATTCCTCTCCTTACTAATGAGGCTGAGCAGTTGGTGACATTAATGCTGAAATAGCCTGCAAAGGGAGCCAACCAGGTGGAGGTCTGGGTGAAGAGAGATGCAGGG
The DNA here is from genome assembly GCA_004027475.1 of Anoura caudifer. Classification (NCBI taxonomy): domain Eukaryota; kingdom Metazoa; phylum Chordata; class Mammalia; order Chiroptera; family Phyllostomidae; genus Anoura; species Anoura caudifer. Next base: position 98,574 of record PVKU01000634.1, read on the forward strand.
AGCAGGGAGCAGGGCAGGTTCCCGGGCCCTGTGCTGGCCTAGGGCTGGGATGTGAGGAACAGAAAGTAGTGGGCGGGGGAATCACTATGCATGGGGAGGGGAGGAGGAGCAGGGCTCCAGACAAGGTCAGCAGAGGTGAGATCAGGGTGGAGGGCTGTGGTGAGGACTTGGGCTTCTACTGGGGGTGAGACAGGACCATGGGAGGGTCTGAGCAGAAGGACTTGGCCTTACTAGCTCTGGCTTGCACATGGAGGGAGAACCATGATTGCAATTACGTAGACGTAGGAGAGAAGTGTGCTCTTTGTAATGCCTGCGTGTGGCCTGTTTCCCCCACCCTGCCCTGGACTCACCCACTAGAACCAGGGTAAGGACACTCATTTCGTTCACAGCTGTTTTATCCCCAGCACCTACCAACTCAGACAATGGTCCCTGCCTTCATTCTAGGTGGTGAGTGGAGGGACTTACAGGTTTTCACGGTCCTTGATTCACAGGTGGAACCAAGTTAGACCCCCCACGCTTACCCCAGGCCTGGCATGGCCCCGTCTGGAGTCAGTGGGCTCACGGAAGGGCTAGGGGTGAGGGTCCACTCTCCCTTCCCTGGGCCCCCCCTCATTGGATCAGTCAGTTCCACCCCCACCCCCTCCTTGGAGCCCAGTGTTAGGTCCTTCAGACCAGGATTGATGATCCCCAGACAGGTGGGAAGACCCCTGTGGGCACCACACTTCCCCACTACTTTTTCCCACCTGCCCACAGTGATCTTTCTCAATGAAACTCCAACAGGTCCTCCACAGCTGAAAATCCTTCCTTGGCTCCCCAGTGTCCTTGGGGCAAAGTCCAAACTCCTCTAGACCCTGGAGGTCCAGCAGATCTGACCCCTCCCGGCCTGCCTACCCCACCCCCACCCCTGGGAACCGCTCTCAATGGCTCTGCAGTAGTTACCGATTCTTACCTCGGGCCTGTCCCTTCAGTATTTCTGCATTTCTTCTGAGAAGTTGCCCTGCCCCCCTGTCAGGTGACCTGCCTCTTCTTGACTGTCACAGCGCCCTGTGGCTTCCCCCTATCCCCATCAAAGCGCACTTTCGTTTGCATTGTAATTGTCTGTTTACTTCGTCTGTCTCCCCTACCAGACGGTGAGCTAGCTAGCCTTCGGTAGAGACCTCGAGTGTTTTGTTCAGGGCTGAGTCCACAGCTCCGAGACCAGTGCCTGGCCCAGGGTGGGCGCTCAGTAAACACTTGCTAAGTGAAGGAACGAATACATTTTGCTAGCTTTGCAAGAAAGCCGTGGTATCTCACACTGGAGCAGCCACGTGAAGATGCCCATCTCCTCGCATCCTCCCCGGTAAAATGTTTGTTCCTCGTCTATCCCACGCTCTTTGCGAAGCACCAGCCGCACCGAGGAAATTTCCGTCCCCTCCCCAAGCCTGAGGCGGAGGCGGTTTCGGAATGTCAGGTGTCTACACCCTAGTGCGCGCGGCACCAGGGGGCGCCAGAGGCGGCGACCGTGCGGCCCTGAGCTGGCCCGTGCGTGGGGTCCCTGAGAAGGTCCTGCCTTGCCTGGGGTTCCCGACCTCCGGCGCCCCGCCCCTCCCCTCCCCGGCAGCTCGCAGCGGAGCGGTCAGCACAGCGCCCACAGCCGGACGTTGGAGCTGCCCCCGCTTAGCTCCCAGCGCCACGCGGCGCGAGCCCCGCCAGCCCCTCGCGCACCTGCTTGGGGCGTGGTCTCCGGGAAGGCGCTCCTCGATTGGCGCAGAGGTGACAAAGGCCACGCCCCCTACTGCTGGAGTACTTAAGGAGTTGGCGGCTTCGCTCCGCTCAAATCGCTGCGGCTCGGCCTCGCGGGAGAGGGTCCTTGCGACGCCAGCACTGCTCGGCGACCCCGGCTTGCTTCGGCCACCATGCCGCGCTCTTTCCTCGTCAGGAAGTCTGCCTGCTCCCGCCGGAGGCCCAACTACAGCGAACTGCACGACTCTTCTCCAGGTGAGTGGACGTGGCCCCCAGGGTGGGGGTTTGGGGGAGGCAGGCGAAGGGGATCCTTTAGGGGAGCGGACATGGGGAGAAGGACAAGGGGCCAAAAGCGAGTAAAAGGCCTCGGCACGGGGAAATGGGAGGAGGGGTAGAGGAGCCCGCGGCAGGTGGATCGGGCGGTTGGGGGAGGGTTTTTAGAGGGCGACGGTCTGGGTTTGAGGGCAGTTCTCAGCCGCCCAGAGGCGGGAGAACCCCGCGAGTGAGAAATGAGAGCGGGGCGCTTCTTTGGGAGAGACACCGGTTAGGCGCTGGGAAGAGTCCGGAGTCCCGAGGATTCGGGGGTGGGGGGTGGGAGAAGGGATGTGTATGAGGAGGGCCATGGGACACGGGTGGTGCCTCAGACCTGGGGTGATTGGGCGCTGGGGTCTTGCCTTAGACTGGGGACTTGGGGAATTCCGAGGAGTTGACCCCCTTGAGTTGGGGCTGGAAAGAGGGGATCCTCTCTGGGACCTCTGGAGGCTGAGGTGGGAGAACCAGGACCTGGATGAGGAGGCAGCTCTGCAAGGACAGGAACCTGTCTGTCCGAAGTTTTAATTTTTCTAAGAAGTGTTGAGTGTCAGCCGGATTCAGCCCCCGGCCCCCACCAGGCTAGGGCTTGTTGACCGACTGGTCTAACACCTGACCTTGCCTTTCTCTCCGTCTCTCCTCAGAGTTTACCTTCCAGCAGCCCTACGACCAGGCCCACCTGCTGGCGGCCATCCCACCTCCTGAGGTCCTCAACCCCACGGCCTCTCTGCCCACGCTCATCTGGGACTCTCTCCTGGCACCCCAGGCCCAGCCAATTGGCTGGGCCTCCCTTCTGCCCCAGGAGATCCCCAAGGCTGTAGAGCTGACCTCCCTGTCGGATGAGGACAGTGGAAAAGGCTCCCAGCCCCCCAGCCCACCCTCACCAGCGTCTTCCTCCTTCTCTTCCACCTCAGCCTCTTCCCTGGAGGCTGAAGGTTATGCTGCCTTCCCAGGCTTGGGCCCATTGCCCAAGCAGCTGTCCGGGCTCTCAGGGGCCAAGGACCCCCAGTCCCGCAAGGCCTTCAACTGCAAATACTGCAACAAGGAATACATCAGCCTGGGCGCCCTCAAGATGCACATCCGAAGCCACACGCTGCCCTGCGTCTGTGGCACCTGCGGGAAGGCCTTCTCCAGGCCCTGGCTGCTCCAAGGCCACGTCCGGACCCACACCGGTGAGTGTGCCCGCAGACTGGCCGCCCTCTCACGGTCCCCACTGTCTTCTTCACCAGCTCTTGTGAGACTGGGCTTACTGTCACTTTCAGATGGTAGAAACTGAGTCTTCGGACTTGTAGCTCAGGAGTTCAGGGGCCTGGCCCTCTGAAATGTAAGCCCCTCTGCAGTCTCAGTTTCCTAGCCAAATGGGTTGGCGTTGGATATGGGGAAGGTGCAACCAGCACCTTGCTGTTGGAGCCAGGTGTGAAGGGGCCCTCCCTGCCCCACACTCCCCCAGCCTACCCCCACCTCAGCCCGGCAGGATGTTGTTAGAGGCCCCCCACCTGGCTCTGAATGCTGCTTTGAGAACTTCCTCAAACCTTGGGCTGATACTTCACTCTGAGCCTCAGTTTCCTCATCTGTAAATTGAGCATGAGATACCTTTGGCCAGGAGGTTTCTGTGTGGGTTACATGAAAGAAAGAAACAGAAAGCACTGGGTTGGGTTTGGAACATGATCAGCATGCACAAAAATGGTTGTTGGTATTGGTTCTGCTTCCCTGCTGTGTGACCTTTAACAGGTGATTTAAGTTCTCTGAACCTCAGGATCACGACTGAATAGTCATACAAGGTAGATTATGGTAGTGTTTTATAGGGTGGCTACCCTAAGTTATCATGATGGTTCTCAGGTCTGCTCTCCCCACCCCCACATTGAAGTAGATAAACTCAATACGATCATGCAGACCCGGGAACACCTTAGCTGGCAGAAAACAGGTAATACCTTGGCGTTTTAGAAACAGAATACTAGGCCCTGACTGGGTAGCTCAGTTTGTTGGAGCATCATCCCAAAGTGTCAGAGTTGATGTCTGGGGCTGCTTTTTTATTTTTTATTTAAAAATCTTGTCTATTTTTTTAGAGAAAGAGAGGAACCTTTATCTGTTGCTCCACTGACCTGTGCATTCATTGGCTGACTCTTGCATGTGCTCTGACCCGGGCTCAAACCCACAACCTTGGGTGTGTCGGGACAATGCTCCAACCAACTGAACTACCCAGCCAGGGCTTGGGGCTGCTTTTTAGAGAGTGACTGTTGAGGGAGAAGGTTCAAGGGTCATATTATCAGCTTTGGGGTCAAGCTGTCCAGTTGGAGACTGAGTTCTGGCATTTCCTGGCCCAGGGGCTGACCTCTGAGCCACGAGGGTCGGGGGGTGGTTTGTGAGTAATGCATTTTGCAGGCATTATTGGTGTCACTAATACTCCTACAAAGTGGCCCAGCATCCTCCCCATCTTGCAGACTATTGCTACCCGTTTCTCTTACTTGGTGCACAAATAGCCCTGATTTTAACCTGTAAAAATTCAACTGTCTGGCATCTGTGCTGTCCTGGGTGCCTGCCCAGCTGATGGGGTTCCATTGGGGGGGTGAAACCCTGGGGTGCCCCCCTGGCCCTCCTTCCCTCTCCTCTCATGGGACATTATTTTAATGTGAAGGCATGGCTCAGAAACAAAAAGCTTGTTGAAATTCACCATTGCCATCCTCAGTGACACCCATTGTGTGCCTTAATGGTGGCCCCAGTGGGTGGGGGCTGGCTGGGTGGAGCAGGTGCACAGGGCAGCGGTGCCCAGCACCTGTTCTGGGCCGCAGCTGCTGGCCCACAGCGTGTCAGGCCCCTTTAATCCTGGGAGTATCGCATGTACAGTGCCCCCCTTGACGGCCTTTGTCCCTGCCGGCCTGGTGCCGATTTCACACTTGCCAGGAGCACCATAAAGGCGTCTGGGGGTGGGGGTTCAGTGAGGGGTGGAGGTCTGTGTCTCCTGCTGGCACACAGACCTCCATCAACCCCATCACATCCTACAAGGCCTCCTCCCCTGCTGTTCAGGCTCATGTCTAACACAGAGCATGCAGGTGGCGGTCAGTGAGCGCTGCTGCGTGGGCCTCAGTGCCCAGGGCTCTCTTCACCTGTGTTAAGCAGGGACTCCACCAGCCTCTAGCCTTCAGCTCAAGGTGCCATGATCCCCACTTTACAGATGAGGAAACCGAGGCACAGAGAAGTTACTTTCCTAAGTCACAGCGTACAATGCTGGAGCCCACGGCTCCTTCCCCTTGCCAAGGTGATCGGAGGGCGCTGGCTCTTTGTGCCCCCGGGAGTACAGACCTCCATCCCATTCCCCAGCTCTGCTGCTCACAGTGAGCTCTCTGCTCACAAGGCAGTGCATGAATGAGGAAGAACTTCACTTGGACCTTGTAGAATGCAATCATCAAACACTTAGGGCCCGGTATGCAGAGGGTGTTCAATAACGAGAGAGAGCAAAGGACATCCCTTTCCCAGTCCTTGAGCTAGGGAGCCCCCTGACTGCCTTCAGAGACTGAGCGTGTGCATGGGCGGTTCCGCACAGCCTCAGGCATCCAACTGCAGGAGCCTCCTTCCCAGTGCCCAGCACAGCGCCCCAGGCACCCAGCAGGCCCCTGCGATTCATTCATTCCTGGCTGCCTGGAATTCCAGCGGAGGGGTTTAACCAGAGGGCCAGGGGCCAGGGGCCTAGCAGTGGGAGGGTAGGAGAATGGTGTTTTGGGGAAAGAATATTCCATGTTATTAAAGAGTTCCTAGCACATAGTGGGAGCTTGATAAGTATTTGTTAAATTAGTTACTATTTTAGGATGTGCTGCACCCCTAAGGGGAAAAAACAAAACAAAACATGTCATCAGTGTTTTAGGGCTGTGAACTATGTCCTCTTGGTTGGGGCAGGAATTATGAAAAGTTGGTGAACAGTGCAATAATCTGATGGTGATTGATGGGTTAGGTTTCTCTGAGGCCTTAAAAAAAACCTTATTCATTGTATAAGCACTTAACGAGCACTTACTGTGTACCTAGCCCTGGGTATAAGACTTCCAAAAAACAATCTTGGCCTAGAACAAACAAACAAACGAAAAAGTCTTGGCCAGGCAGGTGGCATGAGGGTCACAGGTGGGGAGGGGTTTAAACAAGTCCTGACGGAAAAGCTTTCTGAGGCCTCTGGGCTGGAGGCTTGGAATGGGTTCAGGGGAGGCCATTGCCCTCGTGGGACTCAGGCTGATTGGGGAGCAGACTGGAGACTTGAAATTACCCTGAGTGTGATCAGCTTCCATTTGGCTCCGAGCAGTGGCCCAGCTTGCTGGGGAGGGGGGTAGCCTGGAGAAGGCCTTAAAGTCTCCGCTCAGGCCTTGTTCCCAGATGAAGCCAATTCAGGAGTGATGATAAGGAGCTCCCACCACAGGCTCCTTGATTGAGAGGCGGCGGGCGCAGGAGTAAAAAAACCAAGGCCCCTGGAGTCGGGCTGTTTGTCTCCTCCTGGGCAGCCCTGCACTTGCCTCTGAATGTCTCGGTGCCTCAGTTCCACCACCTCTAAACTGAGGCAAGGTGGGGACCGAGGGAGAAGTGTGAAGTGCTTTGATTGGCCCGAGCTTCCGATTGAAAACCAGGCCTTTGGACTCTGGGCACGGCCTGACGTTTCTGGGTCACGGGGCTCCTGGGTCACGGGCGTGAGGAGGGCTCCGAAGCCTGGGGGTGGAGGAGCAGGGATTTCAGGAAATGTCAGCTGTCGTCCCAAGCAACTTAGCATTCTCCTGACGGCCTCCTGCTTCCCTTCCTCTCCCCAGGGGAGAAGCCCTTCTCCTGCTCGCATTGCAGCCGCGCCTTTGCCGACCGCTCGAACCTGCGGGCCCACCTGCAGACCCACTCGGACGTCAAGAAGTACCAGTGCAAGACCTGTTCCCGCACCTTCTCCCGCATGTCCCTGCTCCACAAGCACCAAGAGTCTGGCTGCTCAGGGGGCCCCCGCTGACCCCTGAGGCTCCCTCCACCGCTCCAGACCCTCCCCAAGCAGTTGCCTCCCCCCCCAGCTCTGGAAGGAAGGACCCCCTCATCCTTCTCACCGCCATGGAATTCCCTTCCGAGCCCCCCTGTTTGGCTGCATTGGCCCCATGGACACTGAGGACCACTTTCCAGTTGTGTTTGCTCTGGGGCCTCAGTTGGCTCCGCAGACGGCTGCTGGGAGGGTGGGCCCCTCTGGCAGCCACTGCTCCCCACATTCTGGAGTGGGCCTTTCTGTGTGGGCTTGTGTATCCAAACTGTTTGGATATGGCTGCTTTGAGCTACAGGACAAAAGCCAACAGACTGATTGGAGGCTCCTGCCCCACTCAGGGGACCTCACTCCTCCCCACCCCAGAAACCCTCAGGCCACCTCTCCAGGAGGTGCGAGTAACTGCAATAACTCACCCCCAGGGGCACCCACAGGCCTTTGGGGGGGTCCCTGGCTGTGACCGTCTAGACCCCAGGGTGCCCCAGGGCCTGGGCAGCTATTTCAGCCTCCAGTTTGTCGTGGTGGCACCTGTTTCACGGGCAATTTAACAGCGTCTCAAAAGGGAATGTGAGTAATTGCCATCACTTGTCGGGGGCCCAAGTAGAGTGCTTCGGCCCATCCAATGTGTCTCCCAGAACTATTTTCAGGGCCCTGACAGGTGGGCCCAGGAGGAAGATGTTTACATTTTTTAAAGGTACACTGGTATTTATATTGCAAGCAACATTTTGTACTAAGGAAACGTTTTGTATAGTTATATGTACAGTTTATTGATATTCAATAAAGCGGTTAATTTATATATAAGAAAGGCTTGGTTTTCTAGGGGTATGGGTATTTCAAAGGGCCTCTGGTGGGGTGGGAGGGGCCAGGGCTTCTTGGAATTCGGATGTTCCTGACACAGCTTTAAATCACGCCCTCTCAAATGTCATGTGACTTTGGACTCCTGAGTTTGTCAGTCAAGGGACCTTGTTTGTGCAAATGGGTTTTCCTCTGAGCCCTGTGTCCTGTGTGATGTGCAGGCTGGGAAACACCTGCAGCCGGCGGGACAGTGAGGGTGTGAGTGTGGGTTCCCACACTCTGTGCATGTGGCCTGTCATTGTCCCCTTCTGAGGGTGACCAGGCCCACAGGCCGACAAGTTGGCTGCCTGGGTCTCATCAACTGGCTAGGCTGGGGGCTCTGCCCGGCACTGCAGGACTTGGGGAGAGGGATCAGCTGCTTCTCCCCGCCAGCGCTGTGAAACGCCATGAGCAAGAAGTGGGCAGAGGATGTCCTTCCTGTTTCCAAGGGCTCTGGGTCCCGCTGCAGCCTCCCTGTTGGACCCACACCTCCGTCTAGCTGCTGGGTACCAAATGGCCTTTGATGCAAGGAAATTGTCTGGCTGGAGCCAGGCGGGTGAGAAGCCAGGCCAAAGGGTAGGGGTCATTCAGCTTCCTGCTCCAGGACAGGACGGGGAAGACAGTCAGCTTGCGTCCTGGGCCAGGATAATTCACTCCTGGCTGGCGGGCTGGCGTGGTGACCTCACCTCTGGGGCCCTCCTGGGGCCAGGAGAAAATGAGTGTCCTCTTTGAGCACAAAAGGTGCTGAAGGTGCCAGTTTCCTGCGGGGAGCTGAGCAGGCGTCCCAGAGCCCAGAGCCCGGAGTCAGGCTGGGGGTGGGGGGAGCTTCATGTTCCAAAGGAGAGATGATTCTTTCTTCTAAACAGGAAATGGTGACCCGCAGGCCGGGAGCAGCCCTTAATGACTTGCAGCTTTCCTCCCAAAAGAAAAAAAAAAAAGTTCTCTAACAATCGCCAAATTGTAGCCGGCCTCCCTGAAGGGAAGTTAGAGAGTTGGGGGAAAGTTAGAGAGTTGGGGGGGGATGCGGAGGCTCTGCACCAATTTGCTGAAGGCCTACTGTGTCCCAGGTCCCCAGGCTGCCATTCACAGCCACCCCACAGTAGGTGCTGACGTTGACGGTGAATGAATAAATGACTTTATTCAGAGGGACAGGCCTGGTGGAACTGCCCATGCCGCCAGCATTTAAAACTGGGTCTATTCCGTGAGCCAGGTATGCGTGGCTCACACCCCTGACTTTCAAGGTGCCCAGAGCAAGGCTCTCCTGGACCCCTAGTTACTGCCTCTATAAAATGGGGTGATGACAGTGCCTTCCTCTGGCTTTGATGAGCTTGGCGTGTGCCAGGTTCTGTTCCAGGCCCTGGGGTTACAGACATGGACAGATGGACCATCCCTGCTCTCACGGAACTGACTGACGTTCTAGCTGGGAGACAGAAAACAAGCCGAATGATTAAATAAACAAGCTGCTTTCCTACAGTGGTGACGGTGCCAAGATGGAATTAAAACAAGCACGTGCTGGAGAGCCATGGGTGGGGCTCCCTCCGATAAGGCAGGCTCAGAGCTGGAGAGCCAGGGCCCTGGGGAGGGCTGACATTCCAGGGCAAGCCTGAAGGAGGAGAAAGTTCCAGGCAGGGCTGGGTGCTGCAAGTGCAAAGGCTGAGGATGGGAAGAGCTGCCCCCCACCGGGAGAAAGACCAGAGGCCTGCGGGCTGGGGAGGCCGGGTGGGGTCAGTGAGTCCACCAGATCCTGTAGAGCCTGTGTGGTCAGTTGGGATCTTAGTGCAGCCCAGAGGGCAGCCGCTGGGGCTTTGAAGTGCGGAGAGTGAAGACCTGCTTCCCTCCTATGCAGACTCCCTGGTCCCTGGTGGAGGATGGAGTCAGAGGGCAGGGGGAGGAGAGAAGCGGGCTAGGAGGCCAGCTGGCCTGGCCCTGGCATGGTGGAGTCTTGGGGAAGACTGGATGTAAGAAGCATTGTGGCAGGTAGGCCAGCAGTACTGTGCTGGGCACACCTGAGTGCTGACAGGTGAGTTATCTGAGCATTAAAGAGGGTGCTGGGCCCCCTGGGTCAGGAGATGGGGTTAAAAAGAGTGAGGATCCAACAGCCTTACTTGACATGGAACCCTAAGTGAAAAAGTAAAATAAAGTAACATACAGAACATGCTGCTTTTGTGGGAGGAAGAGGGGTGCGAAATACACATGATATTTATTCTCATTTATATTCGCTTATGGGAACTCTAGAAGGATTTACAATAATCCAATGAAAGCATTGGGAGGGTGCAGGAGATGGAATGGGGTGCACAGTGACGAGAGGGAGGAAGCAGGGAGACAGTGTCTTAGATCTGTTTAAAAGCTTTTGATTTTGAAACAATTTCAATGGGGCAGAGCAGTTAAAAGAGAAGCATTGCTAAACTGGAATTTCATTCAGATTCTTCAGTATGTTAACATTTTATCATGTCTGCACTTTCTCGGACACATACCCAGGTTTTCTTTTGCTCAGAACCATCAGAGATCATGCATTTGTCAAGGTCAAGGACTTTCTCTCATATAACCGTAACACAGTGATCAAAATCAGGAAGCTTTGCATTGGTGCAATGCTGGGGTCTAACCCACAGTCACGGTCAACTCTTCCCCCAACCCCGTCCCGGAGATGCCCTCCAAAGCCCACTGGAGAGTGCGGGTGGGGAGAGACTGAGGATCACAGGCTGTGTTTTCTTGTCCTGGCTCTTTTATTCTGGGACAACTCCTTTCTCGGAATTTTGCAACTTTGACATTTTTAAGGCATTCGGGCCAGCTATTTTGTAGAATGCGCCCCAAATCGGACTTTCTGGATGCTTCCTCAAGATTAAATTTGGGTCGTGCCCTTTGGCAGGATCCCGGAAACGGTGCGCGTCTCAGAGCAAGGTAGCAGGAGGCACACGAGGTCAGTTTGAACCATAACTGCTGACATCGACTTGGATCCCTTGGTGAAGGTGGTGTCTGCCAGGTTTCGCCTGGAGAGAGTTCCCCTTTTTCCCCTTTTGTGCTTAATCCGTATCTTGTGGGGAGACATTCCAAGACCATGTGAATGGCCTGTTGCTCCTCAAACTTCCGCCCATGTTGGTTTAGTCCTCACTGGTGATTTTTGCCTAAATCACTCATTACTATGGTGGCTGCCAAATGGGGGTTTTCCAGTTCCATCATTCCTTCTGTTTTTACTGGTTGGCTTTCTACTGTAGGGAAGGGCTGCCCCCTCTGCCTGAGCGGCAGCTCAGAGCCGGGGTTGGGGTGGGGGGAGTTGGCACAGGGAGCCGCAGGGCCTGGTGAGGCCATGAGACCCTCCCCTGGGCTTTTCTTTCAAACGACTCCAGAAAATAAATTGGCTGTAAAGCTGATCGCCATGCGATGTCCAGGCAGGCAGGTTTGGGGCCAGGGCCACCTCTGGGCACATCTGGGCCCCATTAGTGACCCGGCCGCTACTCACAGGCGTCCCTCGAGCGGGATGGGCGGTCCTGTGGTAGGCAGGGATTGGGATCCTCCTTGCTCCTTTCAGCTTTCAAATTGTCAATTTCACACATGTTTCGGGAATTTATTTAATTTTCATTTAAGAACAAGAAGAGATTAGATGGGAGGTTCCAGCGTGTGTGATCAACACACCCTATCACGATGTCTTCACTGTCCCGCTACGAGGCTGTGAATGCTCGGTTAGATTACGTGCACACTAACGCACACACGTGGCTCGAGTCTCGTTCTAGGAAAACCCAGAGTCCTCACCTTGGCCCGCAGGCGCCTGCAGAGCTGGCCCCATCGCTGCGGCCTCTTTCCCTCCCCCACCCCTCACTCCCTGCAGCCACAGGGGCCCTTCTGTCACCTCAGGACCTTTGCACTTATAGTCCTGCCAGGAAGATGGGCCCCCCAGAGAGTCACTTGGTCAGCTCCCACGCCCCCCAAACCTTTGCATTCCAGTGCCCTCCCCTGTTGTGAGCTCTCCGTAGCACTTGGCACCATCAACAAAGCACGTACGTCAGTGCTCAGTTTCTCTGTTGAGACTCTCCCACCAGAACGTCAGCCTCACGCAGGTGGCAATTTTGTCTGCTTTAGTCACTGCCGGGTCCCTGGTGCCTCATGTCTTGAACACAGGAGGCACACGCTCAGTAAAACGGTGCTGAGTGGATGATGAATGCCTTCATGTGTGACCCTAGGAAATACAACGCGGTCACCACACTGAGGGAGCACTCGCAATGTGTCAGGCACAGTGCTGAGCACCACACCTAGATTAACCTGTTAAACCTTCACAACGGACTCCAGAAAGAGGAAACCGAGACACAGAGAGGTTGAATAACTTGCCTAGGGCCACACGGGAAGTGACAGATCTGGGATTGAATGCTGAGTTCTTTCATTTATTTTTTTAAATTATTGGTTGATTTCGGACAGACAGAGAGAGAAAAACATCAATCTGTTGTTCCACTTACGTATGCATTCATCGGTTGTTTCTTGTAATTCTTGTCCGTGCTCTGAGTGACTGGGGATCGAAACCGCGATCTTGGCAGATGGGACAATGCTCCTACCAACTGCTCCACTGGGGCTCTGGCCCTCTGTGTTTTCTTTTTTTCTTTTTTAATTTTATGTATTTATTTTTAGAGAGAAGGGAAGGGAGGGAGAAAGAGAGGGAGAGAAACATTGAGGTAAAAGAGAAATATCAATTGTCTGCCCCTTGTCAGCACCCTGACCGGGACCACGCCTGCAGCTCAGGCACGTGCCCTGACCAGGAATTGAACTGGTGACTTTTCCTTTTGCAGGACGATCCCAACCAACCGAGTCACGTCGGACAGGTTCCCCCTGGGTTCTTTTATTACTGTTGTCATTTTGTTCACTCTTAAATCGAAGTACAACAAAGTCCGTGTTTTCGCTGCACATACTTGCCTAGAACCTCTCCCAGAGAGGGACCCGTTCTCTTCACTCACCGGTCTTCTAGGGACCCCACACACCCTTCCCCAGTCAGGTAGGCAGCTGAAGGTGTGCAGAGACATGGGGGTGGGGGATGGACCCAGCGGGTACCCAGGCGGGGCAGGGCTAGCTTGCTGGGTCCCTGCAGACCACATGGGGCTTCCAGACCAGGAGCTCCCTGGCAGGACTTGCCTCCCCACCCTGGGCCTGGACCCAGAGTGGACGACCCCGGTTGGGTGATAACATAGCTGGATTGCTTCAGTCCCTGCCCCTATCTGCACACAACCTTCTGCTTTCTGTTTCTCAGTGTCCTTTCTTCTCCTTCTTCTAAGGACCCCAGTGATTGGATTAGGTCCCACCCTAAACTCACTTGATAACCCCGACCCACAGAGACCCTATTTCCAAGTAAGGTCACATTCACATGTTTTGGAAATTGGGGCTTGAACATATCTTTTCGAGGGAACACAATTTGACCCACTACAGGTGGCTACAACCCAGGTTGCTGCCAGTGCTTCTTGGGCATGGAATGCACCTGGGAGATTTTTATTATTCACCCATCACATCCTGTGGAAGAGGCAGGAAGCAGCCTGGAGCGGGGCCTTGGCAGGAGGAGGGGGAGTTGCATCTTGCCCCCTTCGTTCCTGGAATAGAGAGGGCCAAAGGCAAAAGCCTCCCTGACCCCTGATCTCAGAAGGTACAAGGTCAGCACGCCTGAGGATGGATGGGAGCCAGCCAAGGCAGCCCCGGACAGCTGGGATTAGGACCAGGGTGGTGCTGGCCTGAGGGGGGATTCTGGATTTGTCCTAAGAGCCCTGGGGAGCCATGGGAGGGTTTGAGCAGGGGAAGAACTTGAGTGGATTTGTTCTTTGGGAAGATTCTTCGGGCGGCTGCGTGCTGGCGGTGGGGGCGGGGCAGACAGTGCAAGGCCAGTGGCAGGGAGCAGAGCGGAGGGTGGAGTCAGAGATATTTGGAAAATTTGGCAACTTATAGTGTGATGAGTGAGGGAGGGGGCCAGGTGATACCTTATCTGGATTTTTCAGCAACTGAGGGAAATAGGGATCGGCGAGGCAAAGCGCCATCCATTGGGCAAATATCAATCACAATGAAAAGATGAACAGTTAACATTTCCTGAGGGCTCACTACCTGTTTTGCCCAGATCCAATCTAATTTAATTTTCAAGTTGGTCTGAAGGTTGTGGGTTGTTGTTAAGCTAATCTGATTTAATCTTCGCAGCAACCCTGGGCAATGCGAGTAGAAGGGGGGTCCCACGGTGGGAGTTAGAAGCTGGGTTCCGGAGCCAGACACTTGGGTTCACACCTCTCCTCCATCGCCTACCTGCTGTGTGACGTACAGCAAGTGGCTCAGCCTCTCGGTGTCCATTTCTTCACCGGAAGAACAGCCCCTCCTCTCCAGGGCTGTCGTGCAGAGTGAACGGGTGAATGCTTACGGATTGCTGGACCTCAGGCCTGGCACAGAGGAAAGCCTCTGTAAACACCGGCTATTATTATGCACATTTCACAAACAGGGGAACTCCAGGCTCCAGAAGGGTAGAGAACTGGACCCAGGTCGCACAGAGGATAACCCTGCTGTTTCTGGCCCTCTGTGTATCCTCGCCCTTATGGAAGTCTGGGGGCCTGAGCTGGCCTGCTGACTCCCAGGGTCCAGTATCCCGTGCCCCCTGCAGCCGTGAGTGGTATGGGGTGACCAGGGCGCGGTGGAGCTGGAAGGTTCTCCATGACGTCTGGTGTCCACCTTCCCTCTGCGGGTACAAGCTGGAAGGGCCTCAGAGGAGGGCAGGCGGTGCTCCCAAACCCAATTCCACTTAGCTGGTGCGATGACCTGAAATAACACTTTTGTGGGGGGCCGAAAAGGCAGAAACAGGGAGAAGTGAACCCCACATGCTACTCTGGGGGTGGTGGTGCTTGGGGCAGGAGTCCCACAAAGAAATCTCATTTTACCCCCAGAAAAATGTCCAAGGCAGGTCAGGGGCTTTTGCGGAGAAACTTGTCCCTCCTTCGTGGGTCCGAGGGCCACCCAATGCCTCCCTCCGTGACCCTGGACGAGTCCCTGCCCTGTCTAGGCCTCACTTGACACATCAGTAAACCGAGTTCAACCTCCGACCCAATCATAAAATAACAAGCACATTAACACATGCCCCCAGCACTGCTCAGAAGAGTGGAATGCCATAAACAACCTACGTGCCCAGCGCGAGGGGATCGGACGTGTTCGCTGGCGTCCTTGCCTGCGCCGAGCGCTCTGTGGCTATTAAAAACGTCAGTGCAGCCCTTAAAATATGTATTGTGTGTGCAGAGCACGAACGCAGGAGGAAAAATGTCTGGCTCATGACAAGCACTCCAAATATTTCTCGAATGATTAAATGAATGAACAACGAGTGGCTGGCACACAAGGCCGATCTGTCCATGGGAAGAAGAGAAGAGAAACGCGAAGCGTCTGTCAGGTACGTGCCCACTGTTCGGAGTGACTGGCTCTGGGGGCAGGTTGCGGTGCCGGCGAGGAGGAGGGCATGGTGTTTGTGTAACATTTTTTTACCTTTACCGCTTCTGTATTATTGTTGCTTTCCCACAGGGAGCAATCAATCAATCAATCGGTCATCAATATTTTTATGGATAAACTAGATGTTCACGTATTTACTTCAAAAGGTGCCAACACCTGCTGACAGGTGAAGGAAGCAGCTAGCAGAGCTGCCTGAAAAAAAAATCATATGGTCTCATTTGCGCAAAATGTCACCAACTTTGCCCTCTTAGAGAAGGTATCATGTGCCCCGTGGAATCTGTCCAGATGGCGAGGTGGCTGAGGTTTGAATTCTCTTCACCTATCTCTGAATTTGCTAGGATGAGCATGCGTTTTTCTTTTTTCTGCAGCAGAAACACACACGCTGAAGAACCATTTTCAAGGCTTGGCAAATGACGCAGGAAGAAAGAAGTCACCCTAGGTGATGGTCATGGCCATGCCATCACTTTCTTGAGGGCAGCGGGATGATGTCTGGGTGTCACTCGGTGTCTACCCCAGACACTGCTGGTGGGTTGAATCCGATCTTAGCCTCTGTGTCTATGGGCGGCCCGTTCTCCAACCCCAATGGGCCTGTTATTCACCAAGAATGTAAATATTTACCACGCAGGCTGTTCACTGGCTGAGAGCAGGTCAATCTGGTGAGTGAGGAAGGCCGGTGCTGAGCTCAGAAAGTGCGGGGACTTTCCCCAGGACACGCAGCTGTGAGGTCATGGGGGAGGGGAGCAGGGGGGCACCAGGTGTTTTTTAACGGCCTTATTGAGATATAATTTACACGCCATACAATTCATCCACTTCCAGGGTACCACCCGCTGGGTGTAGTGTACCACAAAGTTGTGCAGCCAGCCGTACCACCTAATCCCACAACATTTCTTCACCGGAGAAAGAAACCCCGTTTCCATGAGCAGCCACACCCCGTTTCTTCTTCCCCTCACCCCTGGGCAGCAAGGACCCTGCTTCCTGTCTCCACAGATTGGCCTATTCTGGACATTTCCTACAAACATGGAATCATGTATGTGCACCACACAAATCACCACGAGTGTTTGTGTGCCAGGCTTCTTACGCTCAGCGTATGTTTTTGGGGTCCGTCTGTATGGTTGCACGTGTGAGAACTTCTTCCATCCCGGGGATATCCCGGGACGGACAGACCACAGTGCACGCGTCCCTTCGTCCGTTGGTGGCCACTTGGGTTGTGTCCTTATGAAGAACGGTGCGGCGAGCATTCCTGGACAGGCTTTGTGAGGCCACAGCAACGCAAGACAGAGTTCAGGATGGACTATGTCTTTGCCAGCACTTTGCTATTATCAGTTTTTATTTCGTCTTTTAGCAGAGTTAGTAGGGAAGTGTGTGAGTGTGTAACCGTTTTCTTAAGCTGTAGCTGACATACAACAAACTGCCAAATATAAAGTATAATTTAGATAAGTTTTGATTTCTCTTGGGGATCTTTGGGTGTCTGCGTAGGCACTGGGATTTGAACGAGGGTCTGCGCCGCCCCAGGCCAGGGTGCGTTCTCCTGGCTGGCCCACTGCTTTGGGAAGGAGAGGCCAGGGTGCCCCTGAGGGACCTCAGCCCTGACTCTCCGCTCTAGGTCCTTCTGGGCAAAGGGCAGTCTGGGAAAGCCCGCAGCTCCAACTGCGAGCCCCCACCACCGCTACTCCGTCCTGTCTGCCGTTGGCTGTGGGCGCTGAGCCCCGACTGTAGGGGGGGCCCTGCTCTAGGCACTAGGGATGCAGCAGCAAACAGAGAGGCAAGTCCCTGTTCTCAGAGAGCTGACTGTCCAGCGAAGGGAACAGTGTGTGTGGGACCTTCAGGGAACCCTCCCAGAAATGCTGAAGGAGCAGGAGCTAGCCCTGCAGAGCGAGGAGGAAGATGAAGGCAGAGGGAACAGTAAGTGCAAAGGTCCTGAGGTGGGAATGTGCTTGGCGTGTTCAAGGAGAGGCAGCAAGGAGGTCAGTGTGATTGCAGGGGAGCAAGGTGCACGGGAGGTGGGGTGGGGGTGGGGCAGGGGACCACCATCCAGGTGTTTGGATTTTATTCTAAGCCACGGGAAGCCGCCAGGGGATTTTAGGCGGAGGAGTGACTTCCCTCTGGCTGTGTGTGGGAAACTGACTAAGGGAACTGAAAGGAAGTGGGAGACGAGAGAGGAGGCAGCTGCAGGCCATGGCTTCCGCCGGAGGGTGGGGGGAGGAAGATGGGTGGGAGATGTCTCTGTGCACCGGCCGGGAGGGCGGGGGGGGGGGGTGACTGAATAGGAGGAAGGATCCCAGCGCTCCTGGGTGTGGGCTTGAGCCGTGGAAAGGGGGCTGCTGGAGGGTGGTGCCAGTTGACAAAACTGGCTTCTGGAAGATGAGACAGCACGGGAATGATGCAAAATATTTCTTTAAAATTCTCTTCTCTCCAACCCTCCCCCAGCTACCTCTACTAGCATCCCTGGGCCTCCTCCGCCTCTGTGTTCAGCCCCAGGGCCTGGGGCCTGAGCTCCGACACCTCACACCATTCAGCGAGTGGACAGGCCCTGGACTCTGTATAACCCCCTCCTCCACTCCCTCCCTGGCCCTACCACTCTCCCCTGCCAGAGCCTCCTCCACCAGACTGCGGTGAGCACTCCGAAGGGCACCTGGGACAGTGCCCTGCACGTAATAGGCCCTCGATAAATATTTGCTGAATTAAAGAAGGTTGTAGATGACCTTGGTGGAGACTAGACTACTAGGAGCCATGGAGGAGCTTGGAGAAAGGGAGGGCCGCCTCTCTCACTCGTCCTGTCTCTCTTCGTCCCAGCCTGGGGTAGGGCAGAGGCCCTCTGATCTTGGCTGAGGTGGAGCAACCAGTTCCAGAGCCCAGGAATGGAGGTTATCACAACAGCCCTTAGGAGATGCGCATGCTATTACTGTCACATGCCCATTTTACAGGGGAGGAGAATGAGGCCCCAAAGGGCGGAGGCCTCTGCCCGAGGTCCCCCCAGGTGATAATGGCCTAGCAGGGATTTGAACCTAGACCTGTCTGACCTCATAGTCCTTGTCTAACCTTTCACCCTCCAGAAGTCTTTTTGAAAAAAAAGTAGGTGCTAAAGGGACAAGGAAGAATTTCTGTAGGTAGAGGCCCTTCCAGAATGTTTCAAGAGTAAATACAGACATGT
Source organism: Anoura caudifer (assembly GCA_004027475.1). Classification (NCBI taxonomy): domain Eukaryota; kingdom Metazoa; phylum Chordata; class Mammalia; order Chiroptera; family Phyllostomidae; genus Anoura; species Anoura caudifer. Next base: position 117,008 of record PVKU01000634.1, read on the forward strand.
GTTAGTACCTGTGTCTGGTGGCCTCTGTGGAGAAGACTTGGGGGCTGGGCTCAGGGCAGGAGAAAGATTGACGTCACATTTTTCTTTCTGAACTCTGTTGGTTTTCTTTTTTTTTAACTATTACCAAAAGCCTGACAATTTGTACAGAGATGAACGCATCAGAAGTGTTCAGCTGGATGGCTTTTTTCAGAGTGGGCCCACCCGGTGAGCCAGCGGCCGGATCAGGAAACGAGAAACAGAACATTCCAGTCGGCAGAAGCCAGCTCCTTCTGCTCAGCACAGTATCCGCGGGATTCAGCTGCATCGCTGAACATACCAATACCATGTTCCTTTTGAGTGGCGATGGCTACCCCACCATAACCGGATCCCGCAGTTGCCTATTCACTCAGCAGCCGATGGACACTTGAGATGTTTCTGGGGTTTTTTTGGATCATGAATAAAGCCACTGTAAGCATTAACTTGGAGAATCTTGTGTGAACATAACTTTGACTTCTTTTTAAAAAGATTTTACTTGTTTTATTTTTAGAGAGGGGGAAGAGAGGGAGAAAGGGAGAAAAACATTGATTGATTGCTTCTTGCACACACCCAACCTGGGACCAAACCCACAACCCAGGCATGTGTCCTGACCTGGAATCGAACCTGCGACCTTTCACTTTGAGGGATGATGCCCAAGCAACTGAGCCACACTAATCAGGGCAGTTTGATTTCCTTTTGGGTAAATACCTAAGATGAGATTGTTGGATTGCATAGTAAGTATGCGTTGACCTTGATAAAAAACTGCCTCATGGTTTCTCAGAGCTCCACGCTGTTTTGCATCCCCACCGGAAGTGTCCGAGGGAGTTCCGGCTGCTCCACTGCTTGGTCAGCTCTTGGTGTCCTCAGTTTCTGTTTTTTATGTTAGCCATCCTGAGAGGTGAACAGTGGTATCTCATTGTGTGCGCGCTCATGTGCACGCACGTGGGATTACCAGCTTTCTCAGGGCGTAACTGACATACGATAAACTACCATATATAAAGATCAAAATTTGATGAGTGTTGACCCATGTACACTCACACACCTGCGAAGCTCGCACGATGGCGACAGTGAAAACATCCATCTTCCCCCAAACTTCTTTATGCCTCTTCTTTGTGATTCCCTCTCCCTACTCGCTCCCTTCCCAGCCCACAACCAGTGACCAGCTTTCTGTCACTGTTGACCAATTTGTGTTTTCTAGAAATTATGTCAATGGAATCGTATGGTCTGTCCTTCTTTTTTGATCTGGCTTCTTTCCCTCAGCATAATTATTTTGGGATTCATTCGTGTCTCAGCGTGTGCCAACAGTGTGTTCATTTTTACTGCTGGGTGGCATTCCGCTGTATGGATGTACCGTGTGTGGATCCACCACTCACCTCTGCTGGACACTTGGGTTGTTTCCGGTTTTTGGCAATTCCAGACAAAGCTGCTCTAACCATTCGTGGGCATAGGAACTTCTCTGTGTGTGGACATGCATCTTCATTTCTCTTGGGTAAATATAAAGGAGCGTAGTTGCTGCATTGGATGGATGGTAAGAAGCTGTCAAACTGTTTTCCAAAGCGACTGCACCATTTCGCCTTCCGGCCAGCAGTGCACAGAGTTCCGGCTTCCTCCACGTTCTTGCCGACACTTGGTGGCCGGCGTTTTAGATCTTAGCCATGCTGCTGGGCGGTTAGTGGATCTCATGGCAGTTTTCATTTTCCCTGACGATTCATGATGTCGAACACCCTTCTATATGCTTACTCACAAGCCACATATGTTAATTAGTGAAGATATGCACTATAAAAATCTTTTGTCCATTTCTTAATTGACTTATTGAATTTTGAGAGTTCTTTATATATTCTGGATCCAAGTTCTTCACCAGCTATGTCTATTGCAGACAGTTTTTCCTAATCTGTAGGGATTTCTTTTTGATCATTTTCTTTACCCATTTTCCTGTTGGGCTACTCAATGCTCTTACTGATGTTTAAGGGGGCTTTGTGTTTCTCCCGATCTTCAGTTTTGGGCTCCAGACCCTGACCCTGCCTGTCCAGCTCAGGAGGCTGCAGCTGGGGGCGTGGAGAGAGAAACATTGTCTAATCAAGGAGAATTCTACTTTTGCCTTTTGCTGCTCCTCCCAAAGCTTCAGTTTCCTCACTCAGCTGATGGGGATAACTAAGTAGCTCCTCCTAGGCTAGAAACACTGGTTGGAGCATTATTATTATCATTTTCATTACTGTACTTGCCTGAATGTGGTTTAGAGTGCAAGTGTTAGGGTCCACATCCCAGCTCTGCCGCTTGGGCAAAGGTACTTCCACCTGCGTCCCAGTTTCTCCATCTGTAAAGTCGTTGATATAAGGGCTGGATAATTGGATGCGTGTGAAGGCACAGAGTAAAGGCTGAAAAAAGTTAGACATTATTTTTATTGCATGCATCTTCACATAGCGATGAGCCACCAGGAAGAAGCCCATGGCTCATGGGTGCGGGCTGGGCATCGATCTGACGTTCTTCCTCCCTTCTGTTCCTCCCCTGCTGCCTCGGCCAGTCGCTGTGCTAACGGATGGGCAATCGGCCCAGGCCTTGCCCACGTCACATCAACGTATCATGTCATTATGAATGCAAGGGACTCTGGTTCGAAACCTGGCTTGGATACAGACCTGCTGAGGGACCTTGAACAGGCCTCTTAACCTCTCTGGGTCTCAAGTTTCTCGACTGGAAAAGGGAATTATACAGATTCTGGCACTGGCAGAGCAGTTGAGAGGAATGGAAAAGCGATGCATGAGAGATACGTACAGCAAGTGATCAGGAAAGGCTAGCGAAGAATGCTCCTGTGTCAGGGCCTTTCTTTGTCCACTGTTTCTCCTGCCTGGAGCAGCCTTCCTTTATTTACTTACTTTTTAAATTTTTTTCTTCGTGGATGGATTTGAGAGAGAGAGAGAGAGAGAGAGAGAGAGAGAGAGAGAACCATCGACTTGTTGTTCCACTTACTCATGCATTCATTGGTTGATTTTTGTAGGTGCCCTGACGAGAGATGGGGCTCACAGCTTCGGTGTATCAGGAGGACGGAGGCTCTCACCAGCTGCGCTGCCCACGGGGGCTGGAACAGCCTCCCTTTAGATGTCCCGGGGGCTCCAGCCAGAGAGACCTTTCCCACCCTCCCGCAGACCGTTTCATGCCCTCCCCGCCCCTCTCAGAGCCCTGCCCACACTGTCACTCCGCCACCCCCTCCCCTGCTTTACGTTTCCCCACGCTTTATTTTGTGCTTCTGCCACTTTGTTTCAGGTGTTTATTTGCCCATGTCTGGCTCCCCCACTGCACTGGCAGCCACAGGCGGTAGGGAGTTGTGTTTTGTCCACCGCCACATCCCAGTCTCCACGACAGTGCCTGGCACACAGTAGGTTCGCTGTGGAGAATCCTGAGCTCTGCTCAGACTCATTTTAAAGGCCCCACCCCTCCTATGTGGCTGTGGGCAATTTATTTCAGCTCGCTGAGCCTGGTTTCCTCTCCTGCAAAACGGGGCTCAGAGAAGCCTTTCCCACACTGAGTTTGCAAGGGGGGTCTCATGGGACTGGCCGTTCTGAAGCTCTCTTGGCACTTTTAGAAGAGCTCAATAAATGCCGGCTGGTGTTTTTGTTTTTTTGTTTTTTTTTTTAAATGTATGTTTATGAATGTGGAATTCTTCAGGCTGCGTCCCGGGAAGGGGGCCCTGTCTGCAAGGAGCAGGCCGGGCCTCGGCGGGTGCAGCCCCCCTCGCGGGCCGGGCGCCCCTCCAGGCCGCCGCCCCTCCCCCGCAGGCCCCCAGCGAGACGAATGCAGCACACGGCGGCCTTTATGGGGCCCGCAGACAGCGCGTCGCCAGGCTAACCCTGCGTGGAAAATTCGGAGGTGGAAGGCAAGGCGCCTTAATGAGGGGGCCGCCAGCAGCGGCGGCGGCCAGGGGCGGAGGGGGCCGCGGGCCGGGCGGAAACGTGAGCCGGGCGCTCGGCCACCACCCCCGCGCACCGCCCCCCCCCCCCCCCGCACGTCCCCCGCTCTGACCGCGGGCAGGTGGGGGAGCAGGAAGCGCCCTGCTGCCGGCCTTGCTCATTACCGCCCCGTCGCGCTCCCTTCCAGGACCACTGCTTCTATGTGCCTCGACGGCTTCCTCCATAAAATGGGGCCAACCCTCCTCCGGTGGGCGAGGGGATTAAATGAGCTGACAGGTGCGCTGGTGGCCCGCGCACCGGAAGCCCACGACCAAGCGAGGCATTGGTGGGTACGATTCACATTCTGATTTCAACAGCCCAAGTAGAGGCTGGGACATTCGGGAGAGGGGGCACATTCGGGATTTCCAGGCTGTGTCCCCACCACCTGTGGTGCGACCTGAGCCAGGCTTGAAATCAGGGTGTCCTGGAAGTGGGGGCCTTCAGGTCAAGGGTATGGGCCCAGGACCAGGAGTCCACCAGGGCTGAGCGCCCAGCCCCAGGAACGCAGTGTGAGGCCGGAGTCAGTTTTCTCATCTGCCTAGTGGGCACGGGCCAGGCACTGGGCTAAGGGCTGGGAGAAGAGCAGGGAGCAGGACCACCCTTCCAATGGGGACAACAGAGGGAATCCCTCGAAAAAGGGAACCCGTGGTCTCACAGATGCTTGTATAAGGAACACCCGGCCCTTGGGCTGGAAGGAATGAGAGGGAGGGAGAATCGGGAGTTTGGAAGGAAGAAGGGAAGGCAGGTGGCCTTGGAATGCAGGAGCTCACTTCCCCCGCCAGACTCCGGGAAGGCAGGAAGCGAAGCTCGGGCAGTCAGACCTTGGACTTGCTTTTCCTTCCGTGTGCAGGGCCGTTCCTTACCCATGTCCCACAGCACTTCCCCTCGCTTCCTCCTGCCTCTCCTCAGAGGTCCCCATCTTCCAGATACCCCCCACCCAGGCCTTTCTCTTTGCGCCCCGGCCCCATTAACATCTCATTTTTATACCTTTTTGTTCTCTTGTTTCTCTTCTGTGTCTTCCACCTGCCTGTGTGCTCAGTGAGGATGGGGGCTTTGTTCACAGCTGTAGCCTCTGCTTCCTGCCTGGCACACAGTAGGTACTCAATCAATGGCTAAGGAATGTATGCTTGAGTGAACAGAGCTAGCCAGGCGGTAGAGGACAAAGAAGGCATCCCCTTTCTCTCTGGCGACTCCATTTCTGGCTCATAGGAAACAGGGCTCTCAAGCTAAAGACAGACAGACAAGGGTCAGGTGAATAGAGGGACAGGGGACAGAGGGCTCCAGGGCCCTGCAGAGAGAGGCTGATTTGGTCTGGCTGCAGCAACCCCAGCAGGCAGGCAGGCCTGGGAGCTGGGAGCCTGCCCTGCGAGTCACTGGCACATGTGAGAAAACTCTCACATTGTAATCACAGCTTGGCTCCCTTCTGGCTGGGGCCACAGGCTGGATCCTCCCTGGGCTGGCCGGAGGTTCCCAGGGTCCCCAGGCTGTGTGGTGTATGTGGTGGGGCCTCCTAGACCCTGGGATCCTCTTCCTGGGGGTGGGGCATGAGCCCTGGCTTTTCCACAGATAAGACAGTATAAAGCTCAAGGGTGAGCCAGTCTGCCTGGGTTCAAATCCCAAGTCAGCTGAGCTGTGTGGTCCCTGGTCAAGCTACTCACCCCCACTGTGGTCCTTACCATGAAAAGGTGTAAAAACAGTAATGTGTGAAAAATGTAGTGCCTGGGTTAGTCCAGGGGCTCGTCTGCTTTTGTGCCACAGACTCCTGTTATGTTTACAAATTTAGATTTGTATGTATAAAGTGTGTAAAAGAAACCAATTTATTAAAATATTTGATAATCAGATGTTGCATATGGTGAAAGCTGTACCTCCCTGTTGATGCATTTAATGACGAGAGCTGGCGGTGGGCTTGATAACCAGGGTAATTTTGAAGTCGAGAAGAGGATGAACGCATTTCTGGGCACCATACGGGGACATGGAAATGCCAGTGACTTCTGAGTGGCAAAGCCACAGTCCAGCTACTGCCCTGTGGTTTGTTCCCACATCTGCCTGTAAGGGAAGGAAATGCCAAATTCCACCCAGGGGTTACTGAAACCAAAATGTGTCTTTCTTTCCCAGTCCATGTTCATGGGTCCCTGAATTCCACAGGGGCGGTGAAGGGGCAGGGGGTGGGTGACAAGGTCTCTCCAGGGACGACCAGGAGCCCAGGTGAGTCAGGCGAAGGCACCTCAGGTGTTCCAGAGAGAGCTCTGGAACAGAGTCCCCTGGGTCTGGGTCTGAATTTGGTAGGCTCTGGGTGCCTTGGTCGGTGGCTGCCTGTCACCAGGCTCCCAGGGCCCCCTGCTCTGGGCCACAGGAGGGGAGGAGAGCAACTGTCAGACGCTGGTCCAGGGGCCTGGGCCCTTGCTGCAGGAGATGCAGGGGGTGGGGCAACAGGGCTCTGGGAGAGAGGAGTGACCATTCTGTGCCTGGTGTCCTCCCCGGGACCAGGGCCAGTGCAGAGGTCACTGTTTTGTGTTTGTCATTTGGATCAGCGGGTGTGTATCTGGGTGTGGCGGCGGGGGTGTGTGTGTTTGCAGAGACGCTTGCTGTTGGGAGGGCATGGGCCTTGTGGCAGTGGGTGGGCCGGCCCAGTGTGACTGTGTGTGTCTGTTTCTGTGAGTGGGTATGGGGGGAGGATCCATTCTGGGAGCTGATTGTGTGTGTGTGTGTGTGTGTGTGTGTGTGTGTGTGTGTGTTTGGTTGGGGGGCTCTGGTGCATGTTTGTGTGGGAGCTGGGGGTCTCTGGGCTGAGTCTGTGTTCGCTCTGGTGGGGGCATCTGTGGTGTGAGAATTTGGATGCATTTGGGGGCAAATGGGAGGGTGTATATTGTATGTGTGCATGAGTGTGCACACACACATCAGGGCTGGTGGGGGTGTCCGGTTTGTGTCTGTGTGAGCGTGTGTGGCCCTGTCACCACCAGCTCCAGGCCCAGCCACATAAACTTCACACCCCTGCGGGCGGGCTCCGGCGGCCCCGCGTCGGGCAATGGGAAGCAGATGGGGCTGGGATGGAGGCCATATGGGGTGGGGGGCGGGGGGCGCATTCCTCCCTCAGAGCCGCCAGGAAGCCCCCTGCCTGCCTCACCGCATCAGGGTGGGAGCCGAAACTGACATGGTAACAAATGTCCCTCAGCCAGCGTGGAGCCGTGGAGCCGGGGGAGGCAGCCAGGCGGCCCTGCCCCACAGGGGAGCGTGCGTGTGAGTGTGTGAGTGTGGGTGTTGGGGGTGGGGTGGTCCAGGAAATGCTGGCTGGGTGGCGAGGCTGCCCTGAGAAGCCCAGAGCTGACCCCAGGGCTGTGCAACCTTGAACACCTCACCCACCCACTCCGTGCCTCTGTTTCCCCAGCAGCGTCACAACAGGGAGGCTCTTCGGGATGGGATACTGAGAAGTTTGGGCCTACCCTACCCCCCAACTTAGGGACCCTAACTCCAGAAAGCCGGGGAGATACCAACAGCGAGAGCGACAGTAGCGGCAACGAGCCTCGGCGTGTGCAGGGCACTGAGCCGTGCATGAGAGCTGGGCTCTGGAGCCAGACTGGCCTGGACACCACTCTCCTGCTTTGCCCTGCCCTCCTTCCGGCTGTGCAACCTTGGACGAATCACCTCTCTCTGTGCCTCAGTTTCTCTTCTGTAAATGGAGGTAACAGTAAGAGCACTTCCTCCCCGGAGGCGGTCACGAAGATGCAGTGAGGTAACCCGGTCCAAGTGCTCACCACACAGCCAGTCCCGGCTGTAGGCCAGCCTTGGGGCCCCGGAGCTGCGCAGCCCAGCTGTTTAGTAAGTCTCAGTGGCCCGCATTAGCTCATGGGAACTTCTCGACAACCCCAGGGGGCAGCTCCTGGGCTTAGGGCCATTTTGCAAGTGAGACCCAGAGAACCAAGGCACTCAGCCTGCCTGGGGCCAACAGGATTTCAGGGGCAGAGCTGGCTTCAACCCCAGGCCTCTTGTCCCTAGAGCCCACTCTCCTGACCACCTTTCAGGGGACCAGCCACCCCCACCCTTGCCCTGGCCCCATTGGTGAGAGTCAGCCTCGCCTCCAGGACCCAAGTGGACTCAGGCGGGGCCGGGTTCCCATCTCTCCGCCGTGTGACCCTGGGCAAGTGCCTGGACCTCTGGAAGCCTCAGGAGGTGTGGGGAGGGGTAGTGGGGTCAGAATTTGAAATGAGGAAATGGAGTAACTATTATTCTAGGGCAAGCATCCTGCAAATCGCCCCTATTACTTTTCTTCTGCTGGAAGTCGAGATTGGGAAAGGGCAGGCGGGGAGCAAAAGGCGTAAGAGCTGCGGCTGGCTCTGGGTGGTGGTGGCCTTGGCAGGGTTGGTTACCCCGCCCCCCAAACTTTCCAAAAGGGATTGTCAGGACTTACTAGGATTGTGCAAATAAAACAGCACACTCTAGGTGCCCAACACGTGTTAAGTCCACCTTCTCCCGAAATTCTGTTCCTTGTGGACCCTATAGCAGATGTGTATTTGTTCCTGTTCAGCACCCATTTCCCTTCTCTGATCCTTAGTTGTTGGTGCGGGGATTGGAGGGGTTACGGTGGAGCATGTGACCCACGGTGGAGCATGTGACCCACGGCTGACCAATCAGAGCACTGCATTCTGTCAGCCAATGCAGGCCTGGGATTTTTGCTGGACCCGGGAGGACTGAGGTACTTTCTTTTGGGGTTGCCAGTTGGATGAGGGAAAGCTTGGAGTGTGGGGTGCAGCTTGCTTTAACGAGCAGAATAGGGGAGCCTTGAAAAGAGAGTGGAGCCAGCAGAAATAGAGAGAAAACGAGTCATGATGATGAGATTTAAATGCCTATGGTGTAGTCTTGCCTGGTACCATTATGGTTTCTACTTTGTGAATGAGAAACTGAGGCTGAGTCCACACAGCTGGGAAGGGGCAGACTGGGGATTTGAACCCAGGCTGACTGGCGCCAGTGGCTCTGCGCTGAACCTCCAGACTCCACAGAGCCCTTTGGTGTAAATCCCTCCCCCCCTCCTGGAATCCTCTTACCCAGCCTGGTTTTTGAACTCAGCTATTTCTGAGCACCCCGAGGGAGAATGTTTCCTGCCTCTGGCAGAAAAATCAGGGGAGAAATGAGAGCCCTGTGGTTTGGCCCTGAACTCAGTTTGGGCAAACTTGAGACAGATGAGATTCTTTCTTTTTTTCTGTCTTCTTTTCTTTTCTTTCTTTTCCTTCCTTCCTTTCTCTCTCTCTTTCTTTTTGTCACCTCCCCCTCCCTCTTCCTTTCCCTTCCCTTTCCTTTTCCTTCCTTCCCATCCCCTTCCTCCTGCCTGAAATGAAACATTGCTGCCAGCTCACCCCACACCGGGGGTGCGCTCTCACCTCCACCTGTATGATCTCCGTCTCAGCCCTGCTCCAGGCCTCGGTGGCTGCATTAGACTCCAGTGCAGCAGCCGGCAGGGACACTAATTAAAATGCAGACCCCGGCCCTGCATGGACTCAGGTGTGCTTGCACACCCGGGGCTGGGCTGGTGGAGATGAGCGCCCAGTGGAGATCTGTATGCGGGTGGTCCGTGGGACACTGCATGAAGGTGTCCTTATAGGGCCTTGAAGACCAAGGTTAAAACTTGTACTGGGAGGTAAGAGGGGGCTGAGATCTGGACCCCTCTAGCTGAAATGGACTGAGCATGGGGCCCTGAAGGAGAGACCTTCTCAGTCCTTTGAATATTTACATTCAAGTTTCAATTCAACTACCTTTTCATGCTGGACAGGTGCCATAACTCTTCTGAGACTCGGTTTACTCATTTGAGAAATGGAGATTTTTTTTTTTAAACCTCATTATGTATTGAGCTGTTGGTACACACCAGGCTCTGTGCTTGACAGTGGACATGGAGAAATGTATTGAATCCTCACAGCCCCATGAGATGATACTGTTGTTAATTTTTCAGAAGATAAAGCTAAGCCTCAGAGTGGTCAAGTTACTTGCCCAAGGTCACACAGCCGGCGGGGTGGCAGAGCTGGACTTGAACTCAGGCTTCTGGCTCCAGACTCTGCTCTGACCAGTATAGAGTTTTAGCTTTGTTTCTTCTACTCGTTGCTATGTCCCCAGTCCCTGGTCTCTGGTTGGTCTCAATAAATATCTGTTGAATGAATAAATGGATTGATCGCCCAGGGAAGGGGGTTGACTCCGTAGGTGCTCTGTAAGGGCTCCTTGTCCCTAAATGTGGGCGATGTTAAAGCGAGTGCTAGTCCTGCAATAGAGAGAGTCGTGGGCCTCTCTCTCCACTCTGTGCAGCGGGAAGGGTAACAGTCCTACCCAGATAACATGGGGACAGCACCTAGCTGCACAGTACACGCCCCATGGGCATCCGCTGGTTCCATCTCCTGGCTAGTCCCTTCCTCACTCTGGTTTCCTGGTGTGGTCCCGTCTCCCTGGCAGGCCAGATGGGGCTGTGCCTGGTGCCGAGTACATAGTAGGTACTCAGAAGAGAAGGATAGCTATGTGAACCCTTGCTGGGTGTTGGGCTTTTTAAACACACATCATCTGATTCACTTTTCCCTACAGATAACACAAAAGGGCCTGGCGGCTGGCCCTGAACAGACACCCCACAGAAGTTTGTTGAATGACTGAATGAAATGCACAGTTGGCTGCGTTGGTGGGGTGTGTCTGGCATGAGCCCCACCCGCCACCCACTGTCTGCCAGCTGGGAGCCAAGCCTGGTTTTCTGCATCTGCTGGCGCTGCTGGGAGGTGAGTGTGCCTTCGGGGAGACAGTTCCTGGACGAAGAGCTGGGGACTTGTGGGAAGGCTGCCAGGGGGAGGAATTTCCTTCAAGAAGTCAAACCAGGCTGAGTAATTCCTCCTCGGGTCCTTGTCCAGCAGCGGCTGGTGGGGGCAAGCGTCCGGCCAGGGGACTCATCAGTTATAGCTGAGCCTGGGGCTTTGCTGGCTGCAGGTCTTGGGCCCTAAGCTCTGCCCCAGAGTGAAGGGCAAAGTCCAGGAGGTGCCACCATCAGCCTCACGAGTCACATTGTGTCTCTGAGCCTCAGTTTCCTCATTGGCATCATGGGAGGGCAACTGTCCCAGCCAGGTGGGGCTGTTCTGAGATTCAGAGGGGTCATGCTTGCCATGCTGGGGCAGGTTTTATTATCATCAAGTGGAGGACAGAAGCTGCCCGGGGGTGCAGTTGACCGGCCTCAGAGGCAACGGGCCCAGAGGGCCTTGCGTGAGTCACTTCCTGCTGCAAGCCCCAGCTTTTCCCAATGGCTTGAGCCAGGAACAAGACTGTTCTTAGAGGCAGGAACATTTGAACCATAAAAACAATGACAATCATCAGCATCATCATCATCGCTTTACAAAGGGGCTTTCAGCCACTCATTCATTTGTTCCTTCAGCTAATATATTTTAGCTCCATTCATTTATTTAGCAAACATTAATGAACACTTACTCCTCCCCAGGCTTAGGTCGCCAGATTTAGCAAAAACAAAAACAAGGTCAACAGCAGCATCATCCCAGGAGGCCCAGTGACATTGATTTTCGGATAAACAACAAATCATTCTTTAGTGTGTGTCCTGGGTAATCTCTGTCAGTGTAAGTGTGTCTCGGGCAGGTCTCCTGGGTCACACCTCCCCATTTCTTTCTCACCCAGCCTGAGAGGTGAGAGCGACCACCCACGTTTCCCCACGAGGAAATGGAGACTCGGAGGAGGGTGTTCACCTGCCCAGCCCCCAGTGCCAGGTGATGCCCGTGATGCCAGCTTGTTCTCACCCCCTGCTCACATCCCGGATGGCAATTTCGTGAACACAAGGCTAGCTTTGTGGCTGCCTAACAACTGCCCCCCGCAACCCAGCTATCACCTGTTGGGGGAAGTCCGTTTGTGTCACCCAGGGCTGGAGGCTGGCACAGCCAGGACGTGAGCTAGGGAGCTGGGTGGGCAGAGGGGGCATCAAGTGAGAGGGAGGCGGATGGGGCTGTGGTCACCAGAGCTCTCTTGGCCATGTGGCTTCCCACCTGTCCCACAGCCCCTCACTGTCACCCTGGGTGAAGCCTGGGCTCAGAGGAGCCTCTGAAGTCACCTGTGTCTCACCTGCAGCCCTTGGGGAAGGAGTCTTAGCCCTTCTCTGGGCTGAGATCTTTCCTCTCTACAAAGAGACACTCATTCCTTTATTTGTGCTTTATTTCCATGGATATTGCTTGAGCACTGACTATGTGCTGGGCACTGTGTGAGGCATGAAACATGGGGGACACACCAGACATCAACACAGACAAAAAGTCCCGGAGCTGGTGGTCTAACAGGGGAGACAGATAATAGACACATAAAAAGATAACTGCTAGTAGAAAAAGTACTAGGATGGAAATAAAGCTTGGTGATGGAGAGTGACTGTGGGGGCTCCTGGAGACAGAGCAGTCCAGGAGGGCCTCCCTGAGGAAGTGACATTTGAGAAGAGGCCCAAATGAGGAAAAGCAGCTAGTCTGGGGCAGATAACAGAGAAAGTGTTCCCAGCAAAGTAAACAGCAAGTGCAAAGGCCCTGGGGACAGAGCTGGAATGCAGGGAAGGAGGGGAGCTGGTGGGGCTGAGGTGGGAGAGGGCGGATTATGCAAGGTCGTGCAGATACCAGAGATCCTCCGGGCTCCTCCCTCGATTCAGTCAGACTCCTCGCTGACTCACCTCCTCTAAGCAGCCTTCCCTGATGACCCTGGTTCAAGGAGCCTCTTTTATTCTTCCTCCCAACACTCCTTGACAAGTGGTGTCACCCTCTCCCTTCATTGGGTGCGTGGGATGTACTGTTTGCCTCTCCCTACTGTTTCAGTGTCAGCCAGGCAGGGTCACCCAAAGTTACCTGTTGACTGCCATGTGGCACAGCAAATGGGGCCACAAGGACCCAAGCTCAGGTGTGTGCCCTAGATGGGTGGCTGGGAAATAGGTCCTGTGTCTTGTGGATTGTAGTTTTGACTCCATTCAAGCACTGCAAACCAACTCAGGATCCCGAGCCCTGAGTGCAATGAGTTGCCCCAAAACAACGATAGTAATCGCGGGTAACTTACCCTGGACCCTTGCCGTCCACCAGACACGGCGCCAATCACTTCTTTTTATGGTGGCAAAACACACACCAAGTTTACCATTTTGACCATTTAAATTTTTTTAGCTCTCACTCAAGGAAGGGGGAGAGAGAGTGAAACACTGATGCGAGGGAGAAACGTGGATCCATTGCCTCCAGTACGTGTCCCCACTAGGGATCGAACCCGCAACCTTTTGGTGTATGGGATGACGCGCCAGCCAACTGGAGCCACTTGGCCAGGGCTATTTTAACCATTTTCAAGTGTGCAATTCAGTGGCATCTAGTACGTTCACAGTGTTGTGCAATCATTACCACTATCTCGCTCCAGAACATTCCATCACTCCAGAAGGAAACTCTGTACTCTTTAAACAGTCATTCCCCATCCCCCCTTCCCCCGAGCCTCTGGAAACCACTAACCTACTTCTGCGTCTGTGACTTTGCCTTCGCTGGGTATTTCGCATGAATGGAATCAGGCGCTATGTGGGCTTTTGTGTCTGGCTTCTTTCACATGTCCCTCTGTGGCCCAGCATGTGTCAGGGCTCCATGGCTTCTTATTGCCGAATAGCAGCCTATTGTGGGGACGTATCACATTTTGTTCACTCATTCATCAGCTGATGGACATTTGCTTCCACGTTTTGTCTTATGAATAGTGCTACTATGAACATTTGTGTACTAGTTTTTGTTTGAACATCTGTTTTTAATTCTTCTGAATGTACACCTCAGCATGGAATTGCCGGGTCATATGGTAATTCTACATTTAATTTATTGAGGAACTGCCAGCTAAGCAATTTAAACTGTGCGTGATCTTGGGGAATTCGCACAACAAACTAATGAGGGAGCCTCTGCGTTGCCCCCATCCTGCAGATGAAGAAATTGAGGCTCAGAAAGGGGCATTCACGAGCCCAGGGCACACCGGTAAGGGGTGAAACTGGGTCTGTCGCATTCCGAACCGCCTTGAGCCCGGGCTGGAACGGGAGAGGGGCAGAGCAAGAACCAGGCTGTCTGCAGGGCCCCCTTAGCCTCTCCAGTTGCCATCTGCAGAGGAAGCTGAGGGAAGGTAAAAGCCAGTGTTTCCCTATCAGACTTGCTTGGTGCTTACCCCCCGCGCTCCTTCCTGGCTGTGTGACTTCGGGCAAGCTGGTTCGCCTCTCTGGGCCTCGTTAAATGTTGCTGTAAGAATCCCACGAGACCCCATGCTCTTAGTTTGGGTGGAGCTGGCGGCAGAAGTGAGCCAAGGACTCCCAGAATCTCCTCTCTGGAGGGGCCTGTGGGGGCAACAGGGCCCAGAGCTGGAAGGGGTGGGCAGCCCACGGCTGGAAGGGGCGCCCACCTGGAAGTGCCACGCCCCTGCTGACACTGAAGGATTCGGGTGGGAAAACCACACACAATTCGCCAGAAAAGCTTGGACACCACCTCCTCAAAAGAGAAAGTAGCGTGGGCCCATTAATTCCCCAGAACCACAATGCATTTTCAGCAGAAATAATAATAACCACGGCTTGTTAAGTGGGCTCCAGAGACCAAAATCTAGTCTGGACATGTAATTCTAACAGGAGGGATAGGGTGACTGCGGGGGCGGGGCGGGTTGTCACAGATGAGCTTTCAGTGCAGGCATGGGGCGGGGGTCCCCTAGCGTCTTTGCTGACCTCGGCACAGACTCGGGCTGGCAAGCGCAGAACCACAGCAGCATTTACAGAGCGCTCGCTGAAGGCACTGACTCATTCAACACGCAGAACAACCCTGGAAGGCGGGGCAGGTGGGGCAACCAAGACCCAGCGAGGCCAGGACGCTTGCCCAGGGCTGGGCATCTGAGAAGTGGCTGCGCTTGGGGTTTGGACCCAGATGGTCAGGATGCGGATGGAGCCCACGCTCTGCCCCACAGGGCCTTCCGCAGGGGAGGGCGGGAAAAAGCAAAATGAGGTGATGGTGTCCTGCTGGGCGGAAGGTTGCTGATGAAGGAAATGGAGGAAGTCAGGCACCCCAGGAAGCACCCTGTGTCCCGTTTGCTGGGCACTTTCCTTCCTAGGGGGTGTGGGGATCCAAGGCCAGGTCAGCAGCCCGGGGTCCCTCCTACCGAGGAGGTGCCTGGGGAAGCGCGTGGTTTGTCTACACCGTTGAAGGCTCGGCTCTACCCGGCCTGCTGCCCTGGACTTGCCGGCTGAGCACGGCACTGCCTGCACAGCACCCAATTCCACTGTGTGACTTGGGCGAGTGTACCAGGCTCTCCAAACTCAGTTCCTGCCCCGGACAGTGAGAATAACCACCACACGCAGCTGGAAAGATTACGTGGCTGGTGCTGCCGCACTTAGTCCCACTGCCGCCGCCAGCAGGAATCCTTGTGGCGCATCTGCCCTGAGGAGGGAGGACACCCCTGGCCCCAGCCCCTTGGATGTCAGGTGGGAGGACCCTTGGTGTTGGCCAAGGCTGGCTCCTGCCTAGTCTCCCGGACGTGGGGGGAGGGAGGCCGCTAGCCAGCCAGACTCCTGAGTCAGAGTTTCCCGTTGCTGCCAGCACCAGGCGGGATGGGGATGTGGGTGGAGGTGGGGGAGGGGAGGGGAGGGAGTCTGGGGGGGAGGTGTGGGTGGAGAGCTGAGATCCCAGTTGTGGCTGCTGTTGGGTGGGACACACAGAGAACCATTTGTCCCACAGACAGCAGGGGGGTGGGGGGTGGTCAGAACAGATCCTTGCACCTCCTGGGTTACAGGCAGCAAACTCAAACCCCACATTTCCTAATCCGTCCCTCCCACCTCCAGCATTCACTCCACGCAGCTTCCTGACCTTCTTTCTGTGACTGGAGTTTGCAGATCAGGTTCCAGCCTCAGGGCCTTTGCACTTGCTATTTCTTCTGCTTCAGACATTTCAAGGGACTGGCTCTTTCTCAGCCTCAGGCTACAGCTGAAATGTCACCTCCTCGCAGAGGTTCTCCCTGGCTCCCTGAGCTTCTTCCTCCTCCCCCTCCCAGTTCCTCCAGCGTCCACTCTTTCATTCACCTGCCCCAAATAGGGGCAAAACAGTACGCAGAGCAGACTCCCTCGCTGCTGTCACAGAACTGTCATTCCACCGCAGGAGACACACAGCTCCAGTGAGCGTGCTGGCGGGGTCTGGGGGGAAGAGCCAAGCTCAGCTGGGGCGGTCGGGATGCCGAGGGAGCAGCCTCCATGGTGGGTGGGGGCTAAAGGAAGGTGTCCCCCAGGAAGTAATGCAGGCAAAGTATTGAAGAAAGTAGGGGGGGGGGCATGTGAGTGCTTGGGAAGAGCTTCAGGCAGAGGGAATAGCACGTACAAAGGCCACGTGGCAGGAATGTGGCCGGTCTAATCAAGGAGCTGCAAGAAGGCCGGTGGGGTTGGAAGAGGGTACGTGAGATGGGATGAGTTCGGTGAGGGAATGAGGTGGGCAGGTCGTGCAGGCCATGGTGAAGGTTCAGCTTTTGCCCTGAGTGAGGTGGGAGCTCCCGTAGAGTCCTGAGCAGAGGGGCAACAGAGGGGTGAGAAGTGGTCCCATTCCAGGCAGACTTAGGGGAGAACTGGTCTGTCTCAAGGATGGATTGGGGTGAGGGCTGGGGGGAGGGAGGTGCCAGGGTGATCAGATCGGAATCAGCACCTCCCAGTTCTCCAGACGGACAGGCAGGGTCCCCCTTCCTGCCACTGCCTTGACATGGGGCTCAAGCCTCAGGTCAGCACCCCACCCTACAGATAAATTGAGGCTTCCAAGGTCAGGCCCGAATCTGTGGTGGGCAGGGAGCGACTTCTCACTGGTCAGCCCTCCCTCAGGGAAGGCTGTTTGGAGGATACCTAAGTCTCCTCTCCTTCTCCTTTATAACCAGCAGGTTAGCTAGGGTGCTTGGTCAGGTCTGGAAGGCAGCTGGCGGAGAGGGGCTGGGCCCTTTTAGAGCCATGCTGGGGGCTGGGTGGGAGTGACGTGGGAACCGCTAGTGAGGGGGGAAGCAGCCTATGGCCAGCCCAATACCCCACCTCCCCATGTAGACTCAGTGTCTCATCCCTTTGGCCAAGGTTGACCCCCACCGCCACGATGAGGCCCATGGGATCCTGTCCAGAGCTGTGGCCAGTGACTCAGCAGGAATCACCACAGACGGCAGCCAGTCCCCCAATGCCCAGACCAGAAACCACGCCTGACCTGTCCAGCCGGACAGGAACTGG
This sequence comes from Anoura caudifer, assembly GCA_004027475.1. Taxonomy (NCBI): domain Eukaryota; kingdom Metazoa; phylum Chordata; class Mammalia; order Chiroptera; family Phyllostomidae; genus Anoura; species Anoura caudifer. Next base: position 134,168 of record PVKU01000634.1, read on the forward strand.
GGCGGAATGGGTGGGAAAACCCTCAGACCAGGAGAGCTGGGCACGGAGGTGGTATGGGAAGACCCCCAGTCCTAATACAGCTCTGGGTCACCTGTCCCCCGTGGTGCCTGCTGGGTTCTCCAGGAGTTTTAAGAGGAGCTCTTGGCAATTCCATCCAGTTCTGTTGAGGCCCTGAGGGCCTGTCCGGCTTTGCTGGGTTGTGTTGGTTGCCATGGGGTATCACGTCCTTTCCGTTGCATTGTTTCTGCCCTGTTGTACGTTCTGGTTGGTTCAAGAGCCTTCCATTGCTGACAGTTGGGTTTATTTATTCATTCGACAGTTATTTACTGAGCACCTACTATGTGCCAGGCAGTGTTCTAAGTACTAGAGTTACAACCTTGAATCAAGCAAGGTCCCTGCCCCAGGAGCGCAGGAGACCAGCAGCCAACGGACACCGTGAGGCAGAGGCGGGAGCTGCAGAAACAGCCTCAGCAAAAGGCAGATCACGGCACAGACTAGAGCTGAACGGGGAGGGGGTGGGCACTTCAGCAAGGGGGTAGCCTGGGGGCAAGAATGGCCTCACTGGGAAGGTGACATTTGAGCTGAGACCTGAAGGAGGTGAGGGAGGGAGCCGCATAGCTGTTTGCAGATCAGGAAGAGCATTCCAGGCAGAGGGAACAGCACGTGCAAGGGCCCTGAGGCTGGAATGTACTTGGCGTTTCCAAGGAACAGCCCAGAGGCTAGTGTGACTGCTAGCAGGAAAGGTGGGGTGGGAGACAAGTCCTCTGTGCATTTTGAGCAATTTAAGGATTTCTTTTTCCTTTAAAAAAATTATTTATTTATTTTTAGAGAGAGAGGAAGGGAGGGAGAAAGAGAGGGAGAGAAATATTAATGTGAGAGAGAAACATCAATTGGTTGCCTCTACACCCCTAACCAGGGACCTGGCCCACAACCCAGGCATGTGCCCTGACTGGGAATTGAACCGGAGACCCTTTGGTTCACAGGTTGACACTCAGTCCACTGAGCCACACCAGCCTGGGTGGTGTTACATTCTTTTAATTGATAAATCGTTGCCCTAGGCCAGGTGCTTTACCTCTGCCTCCATCTCCTCTTCTCTGGGCAAGGACTGTAGATGTTAGCAGATACCAAGCACTTGGCTTTACATTAAAGAGTAAAAGTTATTTTTCCTTCTGCCTGGCGCCAGCCCTTCTTACCAGTGAGAAAACTGGCCCAGCAAGGGTAAGGCCCTTGCCCAAAATCACACAGCCAGGAAATGACATAGCCACCATTTGAGCCCACAAAAGTACTCTGTGTCTATGAACACAAACACGTGTGTCTGCAAGATGTGTGTACCAGGTCCACGAATCTGCCTGGGAGAAGTGCAGGGCTCTGCATGCACTCCTGTGCAGGACCCCATTTAGAGAACAGCCCTGGGGTCAGCTGAGCCTGGAAAGGTCAGTTGCCAGGTAGGGGTTGCAAATTCCAGCGCCTCCAGGGGATGCTTTTGGGAGACCAAATTCTTCCTTCCCTCACCGCTGCCTAAAATCCCCCCATTTGTTCTTCTTTTCCTTGTTTTAAGCAAATGTCAGACACCTCCAGTGCCTACAGATGCTAAGCAGGTTACTCAAGTGAGCAGAGTGTGGGGCAGTAGGGCTTAGTGGGGACTGTGGTGGGCGGAAGTCATTGCCCTGCAGGAGAGTGGGCCCATTGCCTTGAGAAAGCTGGAAGTCTGGATTTTGTTGGAAATCTGCGGGAAGTTGTTTCAGACGCCGCAGAGGCCAACATGACTGCTCCGTCCCTCTGTGGATCTGGCTCTGTCCGAGGGCCTCCAGTGTGGTCTCTGCCTGTCGGCTGGGCCCAGAGGCGGGGAGCTCGCTGTGTGCCCTAGAGAAGTCGCAGGCCTCTCTGGGCTCAGTGTCCCTGTGGCCAGGCCTGGCGGAGGACGCACAGGGTGGAGAGCTGAGACCATCCTGGGCAGCGCCAGACCTGGACTTCAGGGAGGCTCTTTCCTGCCTGCAGAAGTCATTTCTCAGTCCCACCTCCACTCCGCCCGTCTCCTGGCGTCTGCCGGGACCTTAATGGGTAAAACATCCTGCCAGTGCCTGAGCCCTCGCCTCCATCCTGAGGTGGGCGCCAGCTCCAGAGGAGTGGCTCTGGGCACCCGTGGGGAGGGGTGGGTCCACAGAGCCCCAGAATAAGGCAGGTCTTAGCAGGCCAGGGTCATGAGGGAGGCCTTCCTGGAGGAAGGGGTGGGGCTCAGAGCAGCTCAACGCGGCTGCCTGGGCATCAGGACACTTGGGTGGAAACTACACTCTCACAAGGGCAGCGATTATTTCATCTAGGTCCCTCTGTGTCCCCAGCGCCCAGCTCAGACCCTGGCACACAGTGGGCACTCAGTAACTGTTTATGAGAGGAGAGTGTCACTGCGTCTCACACGCACCGGGCGCTCGCACGCCTCGGGGCTTTGCTGTCCCGGGTCCAGCGCCCTCCAGGGCCCTGTCTTCTCTGCGCACGCACGCACACTAACTCCTTCTCCTCCCTCAGGTCTCAGCTCCCACGTCCTCTCCTCCGAGCACCAGCAGCCTGACCTCAGTCCCGAAAGTCACTTCTATCTCCTCATTCTTATCACAGCTGAGTAATCCCGCTGGTTTCTTCCTTTGCTTGTTTATCCTCTGTCTCCCCACTGGAAGGTCAGCCCTCCCAGGGCTGAGGGCAGGGCATCTACCTCACTCCGCCCAGCACAGTGCGTGGCGAACCTCTGTCTGCTGCCCGAACGTTTTAAATGGATTGGGACCCAGTTACAGGCCCACTGCAGAGTAGGTTTTCAGCAGAGATTATTGTGACACTATTGGCCCAAGGAGGGACAAGTTAGAGGCATAGGAAAAATCTGCAAACTTGGGTTGTGACCTTGGGCAAGTGCCCTGCCCTTCCTGTCCCTGGGCCACCATTGCCTCAGCTGGAGCAAGGGATGACCACAGACTGCCTCTGGGAAGACTAGAAAATTCTGCCAGAAATGGGAACCGGCCCGCCCCTAGCAGGTGCCCACATGCCCCCTGCCCCTGGGCCCCGAGGCTCCTCAGCAGCTGGTGGGGTGCACGGGGAGGCTGGCGCCAACCATGTCTGCGCAGAGGGTTAGAAAACTCCCCCCTGCTGCTCCTTCCCCCCGCCGGAGCTGGGTGCACCTGCCCCAGGTCACGGAGCACAGGCGGGCCCGAGGGAGTGGGCAGCAGGCATCTGGGCTCTCTGAGAACAAACCACCCTTTGTGGCCTTGTGGGTGTCGGGGACTCACAGGGCCTGAGTAAGGGCGAGGAGGCAGGGGCAGGTGTGGGAGCAGGTGTCCAGGGTCTTCTCTCGGCATTGCCCCAGGGTAGGGGAGTGCCCCCCATACACGCTCCAGAACTGGCCTGGCTGGTCGGACACCTGTTCCCTCTGCTTCTTGTTGGGAGCCATCACAGGCGTGAGCCCGGCTTGGGGAGAGGGGGCAGAAGGCTGGAAGCGTGGGGAGGTGGAAGGTGGGAGGGGGCGTGAGGGGTATGGGGGGAGGTGAGAATCGGGGGCAGAGACCATGAGGCATGAGGCCTGGTGCAGTGGGATGTGGGATTGAATCCCAGCGCTGCCCCTTTAAGCTGGGGGCGCAGAGCAGGTCCCATCGCTTCTCTAAGCCTCAGTTTCCTCGTCCGCAAAATGGGGCCGAAACTCCCCTCTGCATGCAGCGTCTGTGCCTGTGAAGTTTCCAGGCACATTTGAAGGTGGGAGTTGGGGGCTCTGAGAAGTGCTTTGGGGCCTCAGGCTGCTCACTGTTCATCCCCCCCCCCACCCCATCCCCGAAAGATTTGATTACTCTTTCACTCAAGAAACATTGATTGGGTGCCTATTGTGTGCTAAAACCATGCTAAACACCGGGGGCACAGGACCGAGTGGAACAGACGAGGCCCCTGTCCTGGGAAGAAGTCAGAAAATTCACAGTAGCAAGAATGAGTGAGAATGTTCCCATGATCTGGGCAATGGAGGACTTGAAGGCTGTGCTAGAGGGTGACAGGGAGGTCGGGGGCATCTCTGAGGAGGTGACATGGAGGGGCAGCATGGCGGGAGCTGGGGGACCGGGCTCCAGGCGGCCAACACAGCGAGGGTGAAGGGCCTGAGGAGGGACCGGCCTGCTCTGCATTTGCAGACAACGGCAAGGAGGCCTCTCCAAGAGGGGATCTGGCCCGAGGGGACCCTCACCTTGTTCCCAGGGGTGGAGGCCAAGGGGCAGGGCATGGGCCAGGCTGGAGGAAATGGGGCCAAGACCCCGGCGGGCAGACTCCCCTGGGACTGCTAATATCCCGAGTGCCGGTGACGAGACACAGTGCCAGTAGCAGGGGGTGGGGGCCGGGCCTCCATAAACAGCAGGGCTCATAAAGCTGATCAAAGCAGCAGGCCTGCCCTAGCGCCGCCACTTCCTGCAGGGCCCGGAGCCCCTCGGAGCGTGCGAAGGGGCCTCTCGGCCTCCTGGACTCGCTCTGGGGTCTGTCTGTGGCCAGGGGCAGGAACGTCCCTGTGCCTGTGCAGGCCTGCTTCCCTGTTTGTCTCGCAGAGGGAGGCTGACCGGACCCTGTGGACAGCCTGTCTGGTTCTGTGTCATTGACCAAAGCGCAGCCTCTGGAACCGCTGCTCGGAGTGGGGGTTCGGATGCCGCTGTGTCGCCCCAGGCAGTGACCACCCCTGCCTCCCACTCGGTCCTCAGCTACCGAACGGACTTATGTCTCCTTCAGCATCCTCAGGCCACGGGTTTTTGTTTCTGTGCCTTATCCCTGTAGCTTGTTACTTAGGGAGTGATCATGGCAACAATCCTCAGGTGTTCTGGCGAGAAGCTGCGTCCCGGGCAGGAGCACTGGCAGTGGTTTGTGGGGCTGGAGGCTAGGGCTGTGCCCAGGGTCCGGGCCCCTTACCTGCTCCTCCTGGGTAGGTCTGGCGAGGATGCCCAGGCTGAGGGGAGACTTGATGGGGCCACAGCCAAGGGCCTGGTGAAGCAGCACTTTCCAGGCGTTGGGGCTACTTGGAGGGTCCCACCAGCCCTCTCTGAGGCTCCGTTCCCTCAGCCGCTGCACGGGGACAAAATCTACCTGAGGGAGATTGGAGGACAGAAACAGACCCAGGATCCTACGCTGTCTCCCCACCTCCAGGGTCCTGGTCCAGCCCTGTCCTGTCCCACCTCCCTGGCTGCCCTGCCTTTCCCCTCGTCCCCCTACAGTCCACACTTGGCCAGATAACTTAAGGCAAACCAACTCTCTCTTGCTGAGAACACTCCAGGGCTGTCGCCTCACGCAGAAAGCCCCTCACACCCAACCACTGCCCACAGGCCCAGCACGCCCTCGCCCACCTCCACCCTCCACCTCACTCTCAGTTCCGGCCTCACGCCACGAAACTGCCGCAGACTGCACTCAACAGCCCCCCGCCCATCCAACGCACTATATGAAACACTCGATCACCCACCCTGTTGCCCCTGACAGGGTTGCCTCCCCAAGGGCAGGCTTGCTGGTGTTTTCCTGTTTGGTTTCCAGCTGGACCCCCCAGCTCCTAAAACGTAGGCACTTCGTAAGTATCTGTGCAAAGCATGAATGGCCACTCACCCAGCCCCGGAGGCAGGCTCCACTGTTATTTTGATTTTATGAAGGAAGACAGTTCGGTTGAGCGAGGTGGAAGTTGGTGAGCCGCCCAAGACCTCAGACAGCTGGGGAGTGGGAGAGTCGGGATGACTCGGCCATGTTGAGCCCCTGCTGTGGGCCAGGCACTGTGCTGGGCATCAGAGTAGGCGTGGAAGAAAGAGCCAGGCACATAGTACATGCTTAATGCAGGTAACTCTTAGACTCCTCGGTGGGACCCCCGTAGAGGGCTCTGTCGCACCTGTTGTGCAGATGCGCGGAGGGAGTAAGGGACGGGTCTGTAACCATCACAGCGACAGCAACAGCCCCGGTCGACTGAGCTGTGCCCTGGGCACCAGCTCACACCGGCGTCTCTCACCCTCACCTCACTTTGTATTACGCTTCATGGCAAAGAGCCCCAGCTTCCAAGAACTGCAGTAACTGTGTGCCTGTTATGAGCTGGAATGAGGGAACCTGAGCTCATTTCCCAGGTTATTCTGCCCCAGGACAGGCCTGGCGCCAGGGGGTGGGCGGGCCCATTGCACATCTGGTGCTTCAAAGCCAGGGGACCCTCTCTGGTGCTTCGTTTCCCCAAGCCCTTTTAGGGTCTGGGGCACATGTTGCCCCCAGCAGGGAAGTGGTGGGTGGCTTCCTTGCCATGGACTCTTGGGGTCCCGCTGCCTCCAGAGAGGGCTTGAAGAAGTAGTGGCAGCTCTGCTGTGTGGCCTAGGGTGAGTTGCTGTGCCTCTCTGAGCTGCCCGGAACAAACGCCTCCATGGAGTCACGGCCGGCTGGGAGGCTTCTGGGATCTGGAGCCCAAGTCTTCAGAGGGATGAGGACTCTGCGACGAGGGCCTGGCACCTGGGAGCACCTGCTCCCTGCCTGGAAGGAACAGGAGGAGGGAACAGAGCCACCTTCCCACCCTGCCCTCCATTAGAACTCTGCAAGCACCTTGATGGGTTGGATGTCATCCTGCAAAGGGAAGGGTCGCTGGTTCGATTCCCAGTCAGGGCACATGCCTGGGTTGCGGGTGCAGTCCCCGGTCAGGGCACGTACCAGAGGCAACCGGCTGATGTTTCCTTCCCTTCTCAAATAAATAAGATCTTAAAAACAAAAACCCTGCAAGCTCCTAAGAGATGCGGCCCAATCCTGCCCACCTGTCCCACCCAGTCCACTTCTGGCCAGTATTTGTCACTGGGAAAGAGACGCGAAGAACCAGGAGGCCACAATCTCCACTTTACTCACTGAACCCACTTCATTTCACCTCCTCCTGCTGCCACCTGCCCCTGGTTCTCCTCCTGCCACTCAGTGCCTGCAATTCAGCCTGTGCCACGGCTCTGCCCCTTTTACAGATGGGGAAACTGAGGTGCCCAGAGCGGTCCTGAGTCCAAGGCTGCCAAGACATCTTCCGGAAGGCCAGCCTTCCCCATCATGCCCTTGCTTGGGCTAATTGTGGATGGCTTGGTGAATGGAGCACGTGCCCTGTGCACTGTCCCCCATTTTACAGAAGAGGCACCTGGGCTTCAGAGAGGAACAGACACCTGCCTGAAGTCACACAGCCAGGAGGTGGCAGAGTTCTGTCTGCCCCAGAGCCTGTGGCTACAGAGGGGTAGTCTGAGGTCCCAGGAAGGGAAGAGCCTTGCCCAAGGTCACGTAGGCCTGCAGGGGCCCAGATCTCCATGGAGGCTGGGCTAGTGCTGGAATCATTGGAATCCAGGGGGAGCCTTCCCACGCCCTGGGGTGGGGGGTGAGGGGACCTCCTGGCATTTCCTGTTTGTTTGGGCAGGACCCAGGAAGTGACCTGAGCAGGGAGATACAGGGACACTTCTCGTGGCCCCTTCCTGTACCCAGGGGCCAGGCCTCCACCTTTCCCCAGGACGCAGTGAAGGGCAGAGGCCTGGGAGGAGGCCGTGTCCTGGATTCCAGGCCTGTCGTCCCTTATTGTCCATGTGTCCTTGCCCTTGTCCCCCTACCCCCACTCTCAAGTCTCCATTCTTGCCATCCAATGAGCAGACTGAACCCAAGTCCCAGGTCCCCAGGAGAGCCCGAGGCCATGACATTGCACAATCACTTCCCCCTCTGAGCCTCAGTTTCCTCCTCCGTCCAGTGGAGCCACTGAGAGGTGAGAATCACCAGCTCCGCAGTTCGGGAACCTCACGGCCCGGAGGGAGCATCTGAGTCATCAAGGTGCTGCCCCTGACCTGCCTCGCAGTGTCTCAGACTAGACAGCACTGGGGCCTAGAGGTCGGAACGCAGCCAGCTGAGCTCTGTCCACTGCCACTTCCTAGGACACAGCTGTGCGGGGCCGAGAAGGCCCATTGCAGTGCCGGGGACCCTGAGTTCAAATCCCAGTTGTGCCACCGCCCCGCACCCACTGCTGGCCCCGGGCAGGCCATCTACTCCTCTGAGGCTGTTTTCTCTTCTGCAAAATGGGGAGGAAACTAAACCGATGTCAGGACTTTGTGAACCAATCGAACATGGAAACCACTGCCGGTGGAGGCTGGCACCCAGCAGACCTTCGATTCATGGCAGGCCTTCTTCCCAGAGTCCGGGGGGAGGCGGTGCTCCCCATCGTGGCTCCATGGGGCACAGGGGCTGGGTTTGCTGGGAGAGTGAGGAGCAGTCACTGACCCACGGGCCCCGGATCTCCTGCATCTTGACCCTCCTTGGGGCTGGTGTGCTGGCCTCAGCCTGCATCCCGTGTACACCCTTGGGTGCCTGGTATTTCCCACGTCACCCTGCCACGCTCGCGAACTCCTGCGGTCCTCCAGCCGGGCCAGCCGCCTCTCTGTTCCTCCATTCTCTGAGCTCACGCCAGCCTCACAACCCCTGCACCTACGGGTCTCTCTGCCCGCATCACCTTCCCTCCCACCTTATTTTCCCTTCTTTACCAGGAATTTTTATTTTTAGGTTCTATCATTAGACTCTAAAACAGCACTTAGCATATTTTAGGCATTTAATAAATATTTGTCTCACGAATAAAGGAGTGAAGTTTGATCTGGTGGGAGTCTTTGTTTTTTAATAGACCCATTTAACCCATTTACATTTATTGTTTGCGGGACCACGTCTGATTATGAGTCATCCTGTGTTCTGTTTCCTGTTGCCTGACGGATGGATTGGTTGAATGAACGAATGAATGAATGAAGCAGAGGTGATTCCAGGTTGCTGGGATGGCGCTTCCCCAAGCTGTCTTGGGCCTTCCTAGACAGAAAGGACATGAGGCTGACCCCTGACCCCTCACTCTTGCAGTTATCTATTCCACAGAACATGGTCCCCAGATGAGGACTTGTCTCCCATCTCTCCCAGGGGTCCTTCATCATCCTCCCCGCCGCCCCCCGCCCCATGAAGTGGCAGGTTTCACCTTCTGGTTCTGGAGCCAGACCTGCGTTCCCACCCCAGCTCCCCTGTTAGCTGCTGGTGTGGCCTTGACTTACCTTTCCGAGCCTCCATTTCCTTGCTGACACAGTGTGGGTAGAGCATTGGCTTCCCCCAGTGAGGACTGTTGAAAGGCTTACGTGAAACGCCTGGGGCAGAGGGCTTAGCATGGCGCCTGGCCTGGGGTGGGTGCTCAGTAAGCCTTGGGTTTTTATTATTATCGTTGCTGTACCTCAGTTTCCTCCCATTGTCAGTGAGGCTGCTTGTCATTTCCTTGCAGACACCTCAGGATCCTGCCACAAAGTTTTGGGCTGGGGGACTGCTCCGTCCACCCTCTCATCTCTCCCTGCCCAGCCCTCTGGGAGGGTCATTTTTGAGGACTCAGGAGTCCAGAGAGGTCTGAGCCACCACCAGGAGGTGGGGAGAGGAGACAGCACAAAAGTGTAAGGAGCATTTCACTCCTTGTTCGTGGCCACACCCATGTTCTCCCCATCACACAGATGAGGAAACTGAGGGCGCTGGCTCATGACATCCCTGGGCACCCGCTGTGGACTGTGCTGGGCCCTCTCCCTCGGGACAAAGCCACTTGCAGGATTTAAAGTGAGGGCCTTGCCCAGCCCCTAAAAGCCTCCTAGAGAACCTTCCAGCATCCCAGGCACAGCTTCCTTTTCACAAAGGAGAAACTGAGGCCAGAGATGGGGCATCCGGTGCAGAGCCTGCAGCTTCCGAGGGATGTGGTCACCTTCCTGCCTTTGCACCGGCTGGTGCCCCTGCCCGGAATTTTCTTCCCCGGCCACTTGGGTTCAGCACAGTGTTCCGGGCACTGCACGGACGTCACTTCCTCAGGGATGCTTCCGGCTGGAGGGCGAGGTCAGGCCCTGACACTACTGCTTGGTGACCAACAGTTTCCTCTTTCCTAATGTGCCCTCTCACTCGCATTGCTCCGCAAGCTTCCCAGGAGGCACAGGTGTGCCGCCTTACCAGGCGCAGAGGAGGTGCCCAGGCGGTGTGTGAAGGAGCCTCCTAGGGGAGACGCCCCCACCTCCCCAGAGGTCAGCATCCACTGCAGGTGCGCTCACCTGGAATGGCTCTCCTGGCCCTTTCGGCTGCAGCATCTTTGCGTTTTGTGGGTGGGATGACAGCTTTGAGGACCCACGTCCTCTCTGAATGTCAGGACAGAGATCCTGGGCGTTCACCATTGTGTCTCCGTCACCTAGGACAGTGGCTGGCACATAGTAGGTGCTTAATAACTATCTCTGCAAAGAAGGAAGGAAAGAAGAAAGGGACGGAGGGGTTGCAATTCACATACCCAGTTTTTCACTTGTTCATCAGCAAATACTTATTGAGTGCCAGCTGTCTGCCAGCTCTGGGGAGGAGAGTGGTAATGAACTCAGGAAAGCTGGAGGGGCTGGAGAGAGGGCATCTGGGCACCTCAGCTGGGCTGCTGGAGGAGGGGTCAGCCGGCAGAGGCAGGGGCCGGCCCCCAGGCTTTCCCCTCCCCAACCCCAGCTGGCAGATGCAGGTGCTGTCGCAACTGCGGGCAGCCGGGTTGCCAAACTCCGCCACAGCTACGTCACTGAGAATCAGGAGGGCCAGGAGACCAAGCGGGGGGGGGGCGGCTGGAGGGCCCCCCGAGTCAGACAGAGCTGGGTCAAAGGTCTGTCCCATGTCAACAGTTAGTCACCCCACGTAATGTGCCTCCGTGGCTTATGTGCTGGGATGAACTATTTCTGACTTGCAAAAAATGTTAAGAAACGGTGCCTGAGAGTCCCTGTTCCCACCACCAGTGAGAGATGAAACGTGGCAGGCGTCCCCCGCGCCTCCCCTGCCCTCCCTCCAGAAGTGACGTCATCCTGTGTAATCTCATGTCACTTTCCTGGGTCTACCTCTGCGTGTCCCTGGGCAAGTAAGTCACTTACCCTCTCTGGGCCTCGGTTTCCTCATCTGTAAGATGGAGTGATAAAAGCCTCCCTCTCCCCCCAGAGGACTGGTGGGAATTAAATGAGCTCATTTGTGTGAAGTGCTTAGATGCTGGCTGGGTGCATAGCGAGCTCATTATTGCCACCGAACCCCCAGAACAGGGCGCAGACGGACATCACTTGTGGCAAGAACACAACCTTTCGAACGAGCTGTCGTGGTGGAGGCAGGATTCGCAGCAGCGGTTGGTTGGCTGGGCGCGTGGTGTCACTGAGGTGCTGAGGCACTGATTCTGGTTCTTTCCACCCTGCTTCCTGCTGGGTTGGCTGCCCCCGTCAGCTCTGAAGAGCCAGGGTCTGGCCCTGCTTGCTCTTCGCTGTCACTCCGGCTCCTGGCCCAGGGCTTGGAGACTCGTGGGAGGGGCGTGTGGGGTAAAGGAAGGGCTCCCACCTCTCCTCTGTCCGATGGGCCTCGCGGTCCACAGGAATGAGAAAGGCCTGCCACACATGAGGTGCTTTGGAAACTCTTCTTTGTTTCTTCCTCTCTCGGCTGTACCCGCTCCTTCCCCTGCCCCCCACACCCGCGGGCCTCAGGACTGCCATTATGTTGACAGATCTGGACTCCCCACGGGCTCATTCATTCATTCACACATTCATGCATTCATTCCTGCATGCGTGCATTGAAGAGAGTTTCTCGAGCACCTACTGTGCTCCAGACTCTGCTCTGTGCTCAAGGGATCCCGAAATGAACAAACCAGGAAAAAATCTCTAAACCTCCGGAGCCAACCTGCAATCAGGGGAGACAGACATCTGGCAAGAGTGACCCGAGCTAAGACTCACGGGGGTTGGGGGGACCAGGGAGGCACCTGCCTAACCCAGCTGGGGGTTTTGGGGAAGGCTGTGAGCTCAGACAGGAAGGAGCAGGAGAAGTTAGACAGATGAAGGCTGGAGAGGAGGCTCCCGATGGAGGGACCGGCCTGTGCAAAGGCCTGGGGCTGAGGTGGGCGTGGCAATTTGGGGACTTGCCTATGGCTTGGCCTGGACAGAGGGGGCGGGTAGGACCTGGCCCTGAGGTTGAGGATGGGGCTAAGTTGGGAGGTGCCTGACTGGATTTAGATTTTACAAGGTTTGTTCTGGCTACACTGCGGAGCCCAAACTGCAGTGGTCGGGCTGGAGGTGGGAAGACCTGAGGGGAGACTGGAGTCCTGTCCACCCAGCGCAGGAGACCAGCGGGCAGGCTGAGTACAGATGGTGAAGCTCAGACGGGCCAGGCTGGGCCTGGGTTTCCCAGGAAACAGGCCCAGGATGTGGCTGCTGGGGAGCTTCCTCCCTCCTCTCAGGGGACTGGATCAGGCGTCAGCAGCACTTCTGCCACAGAGGACAGTTAGGCAGTGGCCCTGGGCCCTTGGACGGCTCGTCCTGTGCCTGGCCAGGCCCTCCTGGGAATGGGCACGCCCTGCCCCCAAGGCCATGCGGCGTGAGTCCCGCCAGGGTGCTCACCACACCGTCGGCACCAGCACAAGATGGAAACAGCCCAATGGTGCATCTCTGAGGGCTCGTCAAATCCATGGGGATCCATCCAGACCCCAGAACATTCTGGAACATTCTGGGAGAGGCGGGAGGTGCAGAGGTTCGGAGCGCAGACCTGGGCACCTGACAGCCTAGGCCTGAATCCTGGCCCTGCCAGTCACTGCTGTGTGGCACTGGCCAGGTGCCTTGCCACACCATGCCTCAGTTTCCCCATGTATAGAATGGGGAAGATGAGAATAATAGAACCCCCTAATGGGATCACGTCGCCCCATGATTAATGCATTAGCCCATGCTAAGCGCTGGGAACTGTGCCCAGCACACCGCAAGGCCCAGAGAGGCCTTTGCTGGGCCGTCACTGTCACTGGCGTTATTATTAGTGGTGGCAAAGACAGAAATGCGGATTCACCCAAGGGATGGAAAAGGAAGGGCAGGACAGGGGGTGAAGTGGCCGCCACCTGCAGAAAACGGCAAGAACATCTAGATGCTGTCGCGCGGATGCTCACACCATCTCGGGAGATCCAAGACGCTGGTCTTCCTCTGGTGGGGGGAGCAGGGATGTGGCGGGGGGACACCGACTTTTCACTCTGTGCCCTTTACCCCTTTGCTGTCTGAGGTATGTGTTGGGGGGCGCGTTTCCCCACGCACTTGTATGTATATTCAAAACCAAGCCCTCCAGAAAGCAACTTTGCAAGCAGTTTCCTTTGGGAAGGCCCCAGATCCCCGCCCCCCCACCCCCGCATCCTGGCCTGTGTGTGGCCCCGTCTCGACGCTGCTGGTTTGCAGAGCTCTAGGCCTTGGAGCAGGTCCGAGCTGGAGTGCCCTGCAAGAAAGGGGGCTCCTTGGAGACCCCCAGAGAGGCCTCAGCTCAGGGGGGTGGGCGGTGGGGGGTGCGGGGGAGGGTGTGGGGGCTGGGGGGTGTCCCGACCAACTGATGAGAACTCCAAATGCTCCCCAGCCTGGGCTGCTAATCGCTTCCAGATTGGCCGGGTCAGGGCCAGGGCCGCCGCCGCCTGGCTCCATAAACAGCCCGTCGCTCCAGATGGCGGCCGGCTCCAGCCTGGCGAGCAGGTTCACGGGGGACTGGAGGGGGGGTGGCAGCAGGTGGAGGACCCCCATCCTGCCTCGCTGGGGTAGGGAGGCCCCTGCTGCTGCTCTTCCGCGCTGCCCTGAATCAGGGACACTGAGCCAGAAGGAGTTGTGGAGATTGAACCCATTGCTCAGAGAAGAGAAACTGAGGCTGAGAAGGGGCAAGCGATGGTTCAAGGTTAATCACAGAGATGTGAGAAGTGGGCTACTGAGGGTTGAGACTGGGCTTCGTCTCTGTGAATCCAGCACACAGTGAAGACCCGAGGAAGGAAGGGAGGGAGGCATGTTTGCTTCCTGGGTTCACATTCTGCCTCTGGCTTTTAGTCCCTGCAGGAATCAATGATTTTCATTCCCTGGGCCTCAGTTTCTTCATCTGTAAAATGGGAATGGCTGAGTGCAGGCCTTGTCAGCCTCCTGGAAGAGTCAGCGATGGGGCTCCCTGCGCTGCAGGGGCTCAGCTCTCTCTCTTCCTGCTACTTCCCCCAGTTAGAGCACCACTGCTTCCTCCAGGAAGCCGCCCTGACTTCCACTCAGACCTTGCCCTTTGTGTCAGGCACTGTGCCCTTCCCATGGCCTCTGTCACAGTCTCCCCAGCTCTGGTGGCACGACTGGCCCCCAGACTGTTGCCCTTCCTGCAGATGAGGAAATGGAGGGTCAGGCAGCACCTGTGCCATCGTTCCCACCCCCCTGCCCCTGCAAATGAGGAAACCGGGGTCAGGGAAGCAGCAGGACGTCAGGAAAAGGCAGAGCTGTTTGGGACTCCTGGTCACACACAGCACCTGGTCCGAAGATAGGAGACCTGCCTGCGTCTCTGGCCCCACCTACCAACCTGAGGGCCCACATGGTGTCATGGCACAAGAGGGCCCAGGTGTGCTGCACCCAGTCTGGTCTCGGTCGTGATTCCCGGGGAAAGGGGTGTGGAGTCCTGGCCCGACCCCCTACTCCCACCTGGGCCGGCCCTGGGTGTCCTTGCATGGCCGGGCAGTGGCCTCGTTCCTGGGGAGCAGGCTGCAGGACAAGGTGGGGGCTCCCTGCTCTCAGGGGTTCCCCTGCTGGTCCTCTCTTTCCACCCAGCTGAGCAAGGACGCAGACCCTCAGTGGCCGAGCCCTGATTTTCGCCATCTTAACTCCCTTGCCCTGCACAGGAGGCCTTCAGGAGCGCTTTTTTGAATGAGTGACTGAGTAGTCATAATATGGAGAACTGAGGTGCCAGGGACTCTTCTGAACAATGACCTTATGGTAACTTTCTTAATATTTACTTATCCTGCTGGGGGAGGGGCCATTATTATCCCCACTTGATAGTAGATGAGGAAACTGAGGCTCAGAGAGGTCGAGTGCCTTGCTCAAGGCCACACAGCTGGAACTGGAATTTGAACCCAAGTCTTCTAGCTCCAGGCCACACACTTTTAACCACTTGCACACACTCCCAGGGCAGCAGTGAGCCTGAAAAGAGTCCAGCGCCTGGCACCCAGTAGGTGCTTCCCCACAGCCCCCTCTGCAATGCCCAGTGCCTGGATTCAGACTTAGGCCCAGCCTTGAGGTCAGTGCCTGTTCTGCCCTGTGCCAGGAGGAAATGTTCATGGTGGCCTCGGCTGGGGTCCGAGAAGAAAGGCAGCCTTGTGGGCGAAAGGTGAGCCGCTGGGTGGGCGCAGGCGTGTTTACCCAGGGCCGGGCGTGTGGCTCGGGGTGGCGCCGCTGTCAGCCGCGACGGCTGCCCCGGGCCTGTGCTGGCCTCCAGATGTGAGCTGGCTCCAGCCGGCCGGGCCCCCCCACCCTGCGCACAGAGGGGCTTTATCAAAAGCGGCTGTGAGGAGGCCCGGGAGGCCGCCTGGCTCCAGCTTGCTGGCTCCAAGCCCCGGGCTTGCAGAAGCCAGCGAGCTGCACTCGGGCCTTTGTGCCCAGGTCTTCGTCTGCTCCCCAGCCCAGCTCCTCTCCTTCCCTCGGGTCCTCTGGGCGTCCAGGCAAGGGGAGCAGCCCCCTTCCCCAGGAAGCCGAGGCTCCAGGAGCAATCTGGAGGGGTGACAATGCAAGAAAATGTCTTTTTAATTTGCTTTTTTACATCCCCGAGGAGGAAAGGTAATCCACACAGGAAAAAAAAGTGCAAAACTCAATAAAATTCCAGGGATGCTACGTGAGTAGCCAAAGTGAGAACGCTCACGGGAAGGGTAAACTGCAGATTCCGAATGGCAGGGAGGAAAGTTAACGAGGAGGGCGAGGAGGGCTACAGCAGCTCCACTCTGCCTGTAACATTTTCTTTCTCAAGTGGGGTGGTGGCGGCGTTATTCTTTGTATTTTCTTTTTTGGCCCCTGTGAAGATTGTCTTCTGAAACTTTCTAGGGACTGTCTGAGAAGCCACAAATAAACCCACCTATTTTCTTCCCTATTTTCTTTTCGTTTTACACGTAGTATCAAAGTATGAACGGTTCAGCACCTGGCTGTTGTCAATGCAGCTTCACTTTTTTCTCGGCTGCATAGTATTCCACGGTGGGAAGCCACCACGCTGCATCCTCCAGGCTCTTACGTTTCTGCCCATGTTCACGCGCACAGACCGTGATGAGGTGCACAACATTGTACGTGTCTTTGGGAACTCAGGCAAGTACTTTCTAGATGATCAGCTCTTAGAAGCAGAGCCGCAAGGTGGACATGTTTACTCTTCTGAGAGCCGTTGCTGACTGGTTGTCTCAGAAGTTTGTGTCCTTGTATTGTCCCACCCCCAGTGCAGCCATGCACCAGGAAACTGAGGCACAATGGTAGTCAGCTGTCCTTACGGGTGAACGGGAGCAGCTTTAAACCCTTTTTGCCTGATTGCAAAAGAGACACTTGCTCAGAAACTTTAGAAAATACAGAAATTGCAGATTTAGAGAATGAAGCCTCCCCACTCCCCACTGCCAGCCTCTCTGGAGGGATCATCGCAGCCCCCTCCTCACTGGTCACCCCGCTCCCAGGCTCCTCCCTGACAGTCTCTCCTGACTGGCTCACAGGGCGATGTGGCCCCCACCCATGGGGGACATGTGGCCATGTCTGGGGACATTTTAGGTTGTTGCAGCGGGCGGAGGGCTGTGCCACTGCACCTGGCGGGCAGAGGCCAGGGGTGCCGCGAACTGTCTTCCAGTGCACAGGAGAGTCCCCAGGACAGGGAAGGACCCTGCTTCACTGTCCTTAGTGCTGGGGCTGAGAAACTTACTTTCGACCCAAGTCACGTCCCAGATGTCCAGTGCTCAGACCTCCCACGGCTCCCACGTCGTCCAGAGAACAGCCAGACTCCTTCCTTGACCACAGGGCCCCAAGGAGGTGCTCACGGCCTCCCCTCCCCGACTCCCCCACTCGGCTCCAGCCACATCAGGGCCTCCCTCTTTCTCCTATCTCAGGCCTTCCCTCTGCTTTTCCAAAACTCTCTTTCCCAGACATGCAACACTCCCTCCCTCCCCTCCTGACCCTGTCAAGTGTCACCTCCCCCAGGGAGGCCTCCCTGACCTCCCTATTTAATAGCAGCCACTCAGCCACTCGCTGAGCGCTTCTGCCTCCTTTGTCCCTGGCACTCGGGCCAGATGTCTTAAGCTCCTTGACGGAGGAACGGGGCTGGTCTCATTCACTGCTGGGCAGGTTACACAGCCTCTAGCACACAGTAGGTACTTAATAAATGCCAACAGATTGACTAGTGGACCCCTCACCCTTTGCCCCAAGATCCTGGTGTCTAGGCCGCAGCTGGGGACAGAAGACCCAGTAGCCATCTCACCAGCCTCCTGCACCCACCTCACCCTGGTCCCACCGTGGTGGCCCAAGGACTTCCCTCCCGCAGGGCAGCGGCAAAGACGGAGGGCTGTCACGGGCAACTCTCCAACCACTGCCAGCATTTATGGAGCACTGACTGTTTGCCCCACTCGGCACTGGGCAGCATAGAGACTGCACCTCAGTGAACTCCTGGGGGTCAGGGTAGTGACTTAATCACGTCCCTGCCGCAGGGCCTTTCAACAGCCACCACGCGCTCCAACATTTGTGGGGTGCTGACTGTGTACCGGTGACTCTGCTGAGGGCATCTACATGCCGAGAGAGAGAGTTTCCAGACAGGGGATTTAGGGCGAGGAAAGCATCTCTGCACTTTTCTATCGATGCTTTTAATTAAAACATTTCTTTCTACAGAAAGCTTTCTTTGTGTAAATAAATAGACACGAAGAATCCCCAAGTATGAAGAAACACAGTCCTTCCACCTGCCGATGCTGGGAGGATGCTCAGGGAACCTGGGGGACCCAGAGGGGGCTCCTTTAGACTTGGGGGAGGCTTCCAGGAGGAGGTGAGTTCTGAGCTGAGGCCCCAGGACTCACGGGGCAGGGCTAATGGTGGGGAGGAGAACCCCGAGTAAGCCACCGCACAGACCTGGGGGGCAGCCAGCCGGTCAGTCGGGGCACTGGTGGTCTGGCGCTTAGTCCAGCTGAAGGCCAGGCCTCTTGCTGTGTGTGTCCCCTCGTCCGATGTTTCTTGGTGGCACTTACTGCGCTGTTGTTTCCATAGTGACCTGTTTTTCTGTCTTTCCCCAGCCCGCCCCTGAGCTCAAGCTCCACGAGGGCAGAGCCCACCCCGTCTTGTCCACCGCTCTGTCCCGGGGGCCTGGAGCACACAGTAGGTGTTTGTAGTGAGCTGAACAGTGCCCCCAAATTTCATGTCTCCCCGGAAGCTCAGAACGTGACCGTATTTGGAAATAGGGTATCCGCAGATGTCACTGGTTAAGGATCTTCAGGTGAAACCATGCTGGATTGAGGACAGAAGAAGGCTGTGCGCAGACAGAGGCAGAGACTGTGATGGGCCTGCAAGCCAAGGAGCGCCAGGGGTCACTGGTTCTCACCTGGAGCCCTCAGAGGGGGCTGGCCCTGCTGACGCCTTCATTTCGGAATTCTCCAGAACTGTGGGAGGATACATTTGTCTTGTTTTAAGCCACCACGTTGGTGGCAGTTTGTTCCAGCAGCCACAGGAAGCTCATAGATTTCACTCCTGTGGGTGAACACGTGAGCGGGGAAAGGAACTGGCAGCAGCTTGGCTTCAGCGGTCGTCCAGGGCCAGGCATGGGTGGCGAGGGGACAGCCCCCACCCCTTATGACAGGGAAGCAGTCCAGCCAGGGACGTAGTGCGTGTGAGGAGCTGTTGAGGTCATCCGGCTGAGGTGACAAGGAAATCAGGTTCTGTAGTTGTCACCTCTGTCCCCAGATACCCATGTCCACACTCAGCCTGGACACCTAGGGTCGGGGTTCTGAGGGCCTGACACCCACTGACGCTGATGCCTTTCAAATACTCTGCTGCCAGTGCTTGTCCCCAAGTCCTGGACACTCCTCAGACACCTGAAGGTCCTTAGTTGCTCTTGCTGTGGCCTCTGGGGATGGGGAGGTGTCGGGGTGCAGGGGAAAGAACCTATAACTTGGTTCTGTGCTGAGCGGTGGCTGAGCGGCTGCTCCTCTCTGAGCCTTAGTTTCTCTGCCTGTACCTGGGAGACAGCCGCCGACTCCCAGGAAGCTGTTGTGAGAGAGGAGGAGATAAAGCTGGCCCGGGCCGGCGGAGCCCCTGGCCCACAGGTGTTCACTGAGACGACTGGGCCCTGGTCCCAATCTCCTGCACGCAGCCCTGGATCCTGAAGGGGGCATTAGACTTTCATGGCCTCGGATGCTTTCACAGACCTGCCCCTGTCCGGTGGCCTGTCCGGTGGCCTATCCAGTGGCCCCGTAAGGCCACCCCACGCCAAGGAGCTCAGTACCTTCAGAGGGACCAAGGCTTAGATTTCACGCCCATAAAATGCCTGGAACCCCAGCAGGGCTCAGGACACGAGGGGCTTTGAAGTTGCTCAAGGCAGGAGGGGGTGTGACCTTCCCTGCAGTCTTGGACCCTCTTTGGGACCCACCGTAAAGCAGGGTGTCTGTGGCCCAGGCGGAAGAGTATGGCTGGGCACAGGGGCAGCTGTCATTTTAGCAGCGATCTGAATCCCAGCGAGGATGTAACCTTCTCAAGTGTTAGAGAAGACAACTGGGAAACCCCAACTGCAAGCACATTTACTTGATGTCTGAGGCAGTGAGCAAAGATGAAGGGACCCAGTGGCTGGACAGTGGGGACTTGGGTCCTGCAGCAAGTGTTCCAATCCCTGCTCTGCCCCTTCCTCACTGTGTGACATTGGGCAAGTTGCCTAACCTCTCTGTGCCTCAATTTCCTTCTCTGCCAAAGGGGGGTTAAGAACAGTTTCTCCTTTAAAGGGTTGTAGAGAAGGTGAGCGGAGTGACTTTCTGTGACACAGTGGCCCAGTCCCTTGGTGTGGCTGGTGTTCAGCCACTGATGCTGTCACTAGAATTTTTCCTAAGGACACTCATCAAATGTGTGTTGAATGAATGAATCCGGAGGTGTGGATGCTGCTGCATGTCCCTGGGTCAATGGGGAGCTCTGGGGGCCCTAGGATTTGGAGTCAGCCCATAAACTGTGGACTGCAGTGCTCACCGGGTGCCATGGCTGAGTCAGTGTGTTCCCAGTTGGAGTTTGTGGGAACGGACAGCGGAGGGTCCTGAGTGTTTACAGATTCCAGAGCTGGGGGCTGAGCAGGGGCCAGGGCAAGGGGGTTTCTGGGTCTGGCTTTAGGCCTCTGACCACAGTGTCAAGTTTGTGGAGCCAAGGGTCAGGAAGGCAGTGAGGACAGCGAGGCCGGAAGTGGCTGGCCCAGTCTTCTGGCCTGAATTATCTGGGAAGAAAAATAATCACATTCCATGGCTTTGGTGCTGGAGCCAACACAGAGGGACGGGGGTGGGGGTGAAATGGGGGAGGGGCAGGGCCCGCCTGGGCAGGTGGTGGCGACACCTGAGGTTCAGCGCCCACCAGGTACTCCCAAACCGTGAATGTTGGGGCATGGCAGCCAGGTCACATCTGGGGAGGGGAGGCCACTGTTCTGGGCTGGGGTGCTGCTCAGGGACCCTGGAGCTGGCTGAGATGCTACCTCTTGCCAGATGGTGTCCACTCCTAAAACCAGACCCTGGTGGGGGCAACGGGGTCAGCAGAGGGGGCTGCTGATGTGACAAGCCATACATAGAACCTAAAAGAACCGATGGCCCTTTCACGATATCCTAAGGCGTGTCCTCTCTCTGTGTCACTCGGGACTGGATGTGCCAAGTAGGCCACATTTCAGGGAAGATCTAATTTCCTCCATACTGGACTCCGGCCCAGGACAAGGGTGGAGTGGGGGCTTCTGTAGCCCCCAGATCACTGCCTGCCTCTGAGGAAAAGCCAGGCGTGCTGGGACCTCCTGCCCAACCTGGCCCAGGGAAATCTGCTGTCAGCTCCGCTCCGCCTGTCCACCCTGCACCCCTGCACAAGCCACTTGGACTGTGACCCAGTTTCTAGGCCATGAACAAGGGGGCGCAGGCCAGACTGGGAGGGATGTCTGGGGCTGTGCAGGGGCCCTTCCAGCGAGAGGTGGGGCTGGAAAGCCAGTCCCAGCTGGCTGTGTGGATGAACCAGAACACGTGTGGGAGAGGCCTGGGATCAAGTGGTTGAAACCAGGGCAGCAACAGCTGGACTCCAGCAAATCCTGGACTCATTCATTCATTCATTCATTCATCAGGTATTGGCTTCCCACCCAAGCCTAGCATAGCATATCCATGTTCATTTATCCACCTGTTCCCAGAGGCCTACTAAGCCACAGGCGCTGTGGGCTTTAATGTGACCGTCCGACCTGCACCCCAGAGCCTTTGCTCTTGCAGTTCCCGGTGCCTGGAACTGTCTACGGTGCCAGGTTCTGGGCACAGCAGGTCTTCCACACACTTGAAGTCACCTTCTCAGAGAGGCCCTCCCTGCCCGGGGCTGCCCTCTCATTCTGTTCGTTGGGTATGTGCTAAATGCTTCACATCACTTTGTCTATTGTCCATCTTCTCCACTCACAGATCAGCTCCAACAAGGTAGGGTTTTCGTTTTGTTTTGTTTTGCTCCCAGCACGGGGGCCAGCCCACAGTGCTCCATAAACGCTTCCTTGCTGAATGAATGAATGAGTGAATGAATGACAGGGGTCAGCACATAGCACTCCATAAATGCTTGTTGAAGAACGGCCGGCAAAAACCCCCTGGGACAGCTGCAGGACGGGACTCGAAGGAGGGGGACTGGGTAGGCAGGTGAAGAAAGGAGGGAGACGGTTTTGTCTCCAAATGCCTTTCTCCAAGGGAGCTACAGCTCAGGGGTGGCAACTGGTGATGGAAACATTTTAAAAAAGACTCGATTCCATTGCCACTGTAAACATGGAGATTTTTACTAACTTCTGATGTCGGCCTTCTCTCGAAAAATCAAGAGATTTTGGCCTTCCCAACTGAGGCTTTGAGTTTCCCACCCCCGCACTCAGAGGTAGCTCTGCACACCTGGGCTTGGGGGCCTTCGCCACGCCCCTCCTGGGCCCCAACCTCCGCAGAAAATGAGCTGGTAGCTGGTGCACGAGGTAGGGGTAGAGCCGCTCCAGGTATGGCGCTGGGGTGGGGTTACGCACCCTCCTCCTTGGGTCCTCTGCAGGTTCCCCTGCGTCAAACGCACACAGGCAGATGTGACAGAGCCCCGCTCAGAGACGGTGCCTCCCAGCCTAGAGGCCACATCTGTCGCCTGCTCCACGCCCAGCCCTGCCAGCGCGACTAGCAGCCGACGTGGGCCTGGGCTGAGCCGGGTGGGTCCGCGGCGCGCGAGCGCCCCCTGCTGGCCAGCGGTGGGCGCGCAGGCCCGAGCCAACACCGGGAGCGCCCGCGCCGGGAGGCCTGGGGAGTGTCCCTCTGCTCTTCCGGGAATGGGATAGTAACAATAGCTAACTCATGTTTACTGACGGTATGTCCCGAGGGCTGTGAGGATCCCAGTCACGTAAAACCTCACGTTATCCTTGAAACAACCCTATGAAGTGGATACCGGAAGGCACGGGCAGGTAAAGGACCTGCTGGACGTGCTGGGTGGGGTTGGCCTGCGCGAACCTGGGTCCTCCGCTGGGGCGCAGGGAGGCAGAGAGATGACCGAAGATCTCAGCCGATTCACTCCCTCATGTGTGTCTGTCCTTCCGTCCAACCACCCATTCCCATACTTCCCCTGGAACTGCCACACTGCATGGCCAGGCCATCTGTTTGTCCCCCCACAGGCCCCTCAGGTCCCAGCTAAGAGGAAAAAACATGGTTTTCAACGTGAGAAAGGACACCCAGCCTCGCACCTAAGAAATGCACATGAAGACGAGGAAGTGGCGCGCTCAGCTGCGAGATGGCCAGGCAGAGAAGCATGATTGCAGACAGGGAGGGAAGCCGCCTGTCCTACCGTGTGGGTGGGAGGGGAACTTGATGCTTCTTTGTAGCATCTTGAAAATGACAGAATTGGAAATGCCCCTGTCCCTGGATGGAGAAGTCCACTTCCAGGACGTTATCCGGTGGGTGCACATGCACGCACGCACCCACACCCTGAGGCTTGGTGCCTGTCAGTCAGGGCTTGCTCACCTGGGTGATGGCGCCCAGGGACTGGGTGTGCTGCAGCACAGGGCGGTTCCCTGGGTGCTGCTCTGCAGGGACCCCGGGAGGGCCTGTGAGGGAGAAGAGCACCCAGAGAAGAGCAAAGTGAAGGCCACATTCCCAATTAGGTTAAAAAAAAATGGGTGGGAGGAAAGGGGAGTCGCTCCCCCCTCACATGGAGAGGATGGGGCCAGAAGCAGGAGGGAACTCCCATCCAATCCCCTTTCTGCTGTTGGCAGTACTTTCTAGGTTCATGGGTTCTCCGTTTAGTAACAAGGAGAGGGCGTGTGCAGCTCCGATTTGCCCATCGGGGTGTGAGGGGCAGATTCATTTGATCAGGGGCTGTGACGGGGTCTCTGTGTTTCCCCACCAGGGTGGCCGCTGTCTCCGTCCCTGTCACCACTGGCAAATATACCTGCTTCTCGCCAGCTCTAAAAATGGACACTCTTTCCCATCTTAATCCTGAACTGGGATGTTCCTTAAAATTGCGTCTTACACGGGTATCTGGCACATTTCTGCTCGGTAGTATGGAAGGTGCCTCTCACAGCGGGCAGCAGCGCACTCAGTGAGACGTGGATCTGTTTCCCGCCACACCTTCTGCCCGCGCCACGTGTGGTGCCGCCGTGATCCGAGCACCCACAGCGTGTCCCTGGGCAGAGCTCCCCCACACCCACTGGCTCCACAAGGAGCAGCAACGGCAGAAGAATCTTCGCTCAGGAGCAGACCCGGGGTGCTGGGGACTGGAGTTCGATCCAGGGAGGCCACCCACTTCTTCTCGACCCCAAGGTTAGGCCTAAACTCCAGCCTCGAACTTTACCGCCTGTAAACCCACCAGCAACGACATGGCCCTGAACCTGCTTTGGGGTTCTCCAGCATTCTGAAATAGTGTTAGAACCCCTGTCCCTTCTCCCTCTGCAGAGTTGACTGAGGGTAGAGAAGCCGCCAATGTCCCTGGCTCGGGCCCCTTGCAGGGAAGCTGAAAGGCAGCGATTCACTCCTGAGGGCTCAGAGCGCGGCCGTGGGCAGGAATTCCCGCAGTGCTCCCTGGAGGGCGGCCTATTGGCAACCACCCGGCCCCTGCCACAGGACACCAGGGTGTGCCTGTTGGCGGTTGGGTCCACAGCAGGAAGTTCAGCTCCTGGGTGCAAACAGCCGCAGATGTTTCCACCCCTCGCAGTGGATGTCAGGCAAATGGTCATTCAGCAGGTCCAAAGTCTCTTTCCATAGACCAGAAATACGTGCGAAAACCCTTCCCCCTTCCAGTCGACTAACTCCAGCCAATAAATAGCTTCTAGAGTTACTAGCTGAGTTACACAAAGCAACTTAAACCAAAGGATGCCACCCGCTTTGTTTACCGGTCTTTTAGGAGGGTGGGCAGACCAGTCCCCAGGACAAATCCAGCCCACTGCCTGCCTCTGTACGACCCCCTCAAATGGAGAACAAGTTTTGCACAAGAACACGTGCAACAGATTCGGTAACAGGGGCTACGCTGTATCCCGATGAAGCAAAACATTATCCCCTAAAAAAAGAATTGCCCTTTTCTCACTCGTGGGCCCGTAACATTACAGAAGTTATACTCGATTACTGTATTTTGAATTTCATCAATTAAAAACTGTGGAAATTTGTTTTCTCTCATCATAAATATCTACACACTATCTTCAGTTTTGCCCTCTGGCTTACAAAGCCTTCCATTTACTAACCTCGGCCCCTGTGCAGCAAACATCTGCTAAGCCGGCACCGGCACATCAACTGCAAGCCCAAAGCATCCCAAACATTAAATTCTGTCCCTGTCACATGCCAAGAGGAAGAAGAGCACAGCTGCTTAAATATTAACGCACACTTTTTTTTATTATATTAAAATCAGGCAATGGTCTGACAATAAAAAGGCTGCTTATGGAATACTGTTATGTTAAACTTTACTTACAGGATGTTAAATCCTTACAACTAAGGTTTTCCCCAGAAAAAGATTAATGGAAACATCAGGTGCTTTTCAGATTGGATAGTTGCTGCTTTAAAGGGTGGTTTTACACAAACACTAAATTACAAAAACAAAAAATAAACCCCTTCAGAACACAATGAGTTGTTTTTATTTTGTACGCACCCACATCTCAGCATTTAGTGGTCCTGAACAGAAAAGAGGGAAGTTGGAGCATTTAGCCAGGAAATCAAGCCCGCCCATTGTGGGGTTCTGCGGTGCACACCGAGTTCGTTCTTAATCCCTGCTGAGGACCGCGAGAAGCACAGCACCAAAACCAAAGCATGCACCGAATTCAAGGTTCTTTTTGTTCCAGTTGTCAGATTCCAAACTAGACCCGAATGGATGGCAAAGATGACCAAGTGAGAGCCCTGTTTAAAACTTCAATTTGTAAAAGCAAAAGCAATTATAGGGACAGAAAACAATTCATTCAGAGGGATCATGTGTGCTTACAAGTGTCTTCTGTGGCCTTCCTGAGCTAAAAGAAACGACGCGTCAGCTGAGGGCGGCGGCAGAGGGGCGGGTGGAGGACCCGATACTCGTCTCCCAGGCTGGTGGAGTAAATCCACGCGGTTCCGAGACCCAACAGGGAGATCGGAGACTCTTTCCAACCTCACCTGACGGCTTCCGGTCAAAGCAAGGGAGTGTCATGGATAGTGTTGGGTGTAACCATGAAGAAAAGGACTTGAGGAGGAGTAAGGAAAAAGCAGCACCCCTCGATATAAAGGTGGGGGGAGGGGGAAGAAGATACGGGGAAAGCCCTGAATTCCTCACCAAAGGCCAATTTCAGAGGGGAGCAGAGGGGGGTTACAATCTATGCTTCGGCCAAGGGTGGTGGTAGAGTGGGGAAGGACGATGGCTTGGAAGGGGGACATCATTTAAGACTCAAAAAAAGAAACCAGGGGTGCAGACGAAGCACCCCCACACACCCAGCAGTAGTCCCACAGGCTGTGACCTGAAACCTTCATATCTACTCTAAAAAGCCACCCCAAGCTGGAGGGCTGTTGCAGGGAAGGAGGGGGCGGCAGGGGGGGCGGGGAGAAGGCAGAGACCCCGGGCCATGTAATCAGCAGCAAGGTGATTGTGTGATGTGTCTTTCACAGTTGCGTTAGATGTGCCCCACCGATTATGATGGGAATCGATTTAAATACACCTTCTTGATCCCAGAAGTTCAACTACGTGGACAGTGGTTACACTGGACAGGATGATTTGTTATAGCACAACTTATATATTTCAAATGGACAAAATTAGTATCATTTACAGTATCTTAAGATAAATTGCCTTTGAATGGGAGCTTCCTTTCCAGTACTTTGAGGTCTACAAGACGTATCTAGAAAATTTACTACTGTGGAAAATGAAGATCGCTTAAATCGAATAGGGGAAGGGGTGGGCCTGCGGTGTTTCTTTTGATTAATTGCTGTAACACTGTCCTTCGGGCGGCTGGGGGAGTTTCATGTTTTCTTTAGACATCATCAGGCGCCGGAGCTCCTGCAGGACGACTTTGATACTATATGAGTTCTGCCACTTCGCTAGCACTGATATGGCTCTCGGGTCCACCTACAGAAAGGCAAACAAAAACAAGTCACCGTCAGGCTCTCAAACAGAAGAGCGCTGAACACCGGAGTTAAGCTGCAGTACAGACTTGAGTAGAATGCACTTTTCAAGTTGAACACGCTGATCACACAATGGTATCTGACGCGCAGGATACCTGCAAGACACCTCCCGCCAGTCCGGTCTGTTTTTCTCTTTCAGTGACCCAAACCCTCCCTGCTTGGAAGAAGGAAATTACGGGTAAGGAAAGCCACCTCCGGAGAAACGGCCCTGATGCTCGGCCAGACTCCACGCCACCAGCTCTAAAACAATGACCTGCCTGCGGGCTGCCGCCGCTGCTCGGGGCCTATCCTTTCTCGACCCCACACCCAGGTGGTGGATGACCAGGGTAGCTGGAAGACCAGAAACTGGGTGGCCTGGACCCAAGCTCTAGCGACAAGGGCCTGCCTCAGAGTCATCCTTCTTCAAGTTAACACAACATTCCCTAAATTTCTCAAAAGCGTGGGTTGACTTCTGGACTGTAGGTGGAACTCAGATATTATATTAAACCCTGACCATACAGTAACAAAACTCTTGCCAATCCCACCCCCCCAAGTCTTTGGGATGCCTCAAAATACAGGCTTGGCTCACGTGATGCTAACGTGAGCTACGCCCTGGAACAGCTGCTGACCCCGCTGTGAACAGACAGCAGGCCCCACGGACTCCATGCCTCCGGCGAGCAACAGTAGGAGGAGGAATTTGTTAACTTCGCTTTGGTTTTGTTGTATTTCTTGTTGCCATTACTGCCTTATGACAAGTGAGACTAGTTTCCATTTATAGTAGTAAAAATAAGCTTAAAAAAAGCCAGGCCATTAGATTAAAAATATATATGATATACTAGTGGCCCGCAAATCAGGCCCATGACGTACAAGTGTAACCCTGGGCAAGATCCCGCCCCTCTGTGCCTCAGTGTCCCCGTTTCTACCCAGGGGGGTGTCACGAGGACTGAGGGAGCTCACATCTCAAAGGGGCCAGCAGAGTGCGGGCCCCGAGTAGGCGCTGTATGAGTGATGGTCAAGTACAATTGGGAAACAGGCCCCCACCCCAAATCCGCACGTGTTCGTGCTGCGGTATGTTTTAATCCATCATCAAAGAACCAGGGAACACATGGGATCAGGCCAAAGTATCCCGGAAGGCAAAGCACAAAGCATTTTTCAACCTCGAGGAACAAGCAGGGGCAGAAAAAACAACTTACCACTCCATTAGAACTATTAACTCCATTCATATTAATTTTTGTTACAAATCTTACAAAGGGGGGTGCTTCTGGGTATTTAGGTCCACATTCTATTTTAAGGCTGTATATTCGGTTTTCATAAATTGTCTGGAAGAGAAGGGGACAGAGATGTCAGGCAATTGCAAAGACTTAAAATTTAAGGCAGACCCCCTGAAGCCCCCGCCACCCCGAGTGCAGAACCGGAGCCTCTGCTTCCACTTCACAGATCTACGCGCTACATTCGATAAGCCAGCGGTGCTCGGCCCCTACACTAGTGTCTGTGAAGTCTGGCCTTGGGAGAATAAAAAAGGCAAAAAAAGTTAGCATCGTGAAGGTTTTACGTTAGTACTATTCAGTCCAATCAGGACTTGTTTGCATGTTAATTTTTCTACTTTGCAGAGCTGCCCTATATCCTGAGGTGGTGTGTAGGAGGCGTTCTCTCCTCAGAGAAGCCACACCAAGGGTCTACGCGTACCAGGGTCATCAGCCAGAGCACTAAATGTCACTATGTCCAAAGCACAGAACAGGCATCTCTTTAGAGAACTTCAAACTTAAGCAGAAGGGCTGGGGTGTGGATCTGAGAGCTGCCTTCCCCTTCACCACTCTGGGGCTGCATCCTGCGCAGGGGATCTCACCGGGTAGGTGCCACCCCCCACCCAGCCCGCCGTCCTCATGACGACCCGAGGGACTAACATTCAGTGTGTGTGTGTGTGTGTGTGTGTGTGTGTGTGTGTGTGTAAAGCATCAAGGACATTAGGCCTACACGAAGTATCTTCCTTCTTCAAACACCAGCCATGCCCTTTTTGGGAAACACTGGGAAAGTCCAATCCCCCACGTTAATGAACTGTTCACTGTAATGTCTGCCTGATGAGCAGCAAAACGTCTGCCATTCCCAGGCTGTTCCTTCTGCCTACAGCTCCCTGCCCCGGCTGAACTACCTACCACACTGCCTTCAAAACCCCATGCAAACAGCACCTCCCAGCTCCAACACAGCGCAGGACAGGAGGCTACTCCCCAGCTGTCCCATCATCACACTGCACTGTCATCGCTTGTGCCTGAAGACCACTCTGTGGCAATGCTTCCCCATAGACTGGCACTCTCGAAGGAAGGCAGGGGCCACCCCCTGCGGCTCCCCGCTCAGGCACCTGCACCCCTCCCTCAGTGCCGGCTGCACACACAACTGCTCCTCGGAAAACAGCGACATCTGGCGGTCTCTGGGGGAATAAATGACAGAGGATGTGACTTAAAGCCCTGAAAGCACTGTCTAAATAGTGACCTGTCCCAAATAATAAAACTGGAACATATTTTAAGATTCAGAAGACATTCGTAATACATCCACAGAAACCTTTCACACCCACCTAACACAGACCTCCAGCTGTAACAAAACCAAAACTCGTACCTGGATCCCCACCTGCCCTCCACCTGCTCCACCGTCGGCAGTTGTTAAAGCAGAACCTGGCAGCCAGCCACGACCCCCTGCTCCTGCACCCTCCACCTTCTGGTCACTAGCCTCAGCTTCTGCCCCCAAGAGGGATCCCGCACCCACCCACTTTCCTCCACTGGGGAACCCCATCCGAACCTCCCAAATCTGCTTTCTCTCCAGCTCCCTACACCCTCTTCTCCACACAGCAGCCCGACTGACCTTTCCAATCCGGAAACCTTCCCCCCAGAGGCCTCCTAGTGACCCGAGAAGGAAGTCCAAGTTTCCCGGTCAGACCCCGCGCATCTTGGCCTTCTCTCCTTTTACTCCTCCGCCTCCCCACCCAGGTGCTCTGGTCTTCCTGCTTGCCAAGTTCTCTTTTCCTGGGGCCCCTACACCGGTCCCTCCTCTGCACCCTGCAGCTCCCAAGTCTCCTTCGTCCCCCACCAAACGCAAGAGCAAGGAGGGAAGGGGCCGCAACAGAATTGGTACTCAATGTTCGTTGAATGAATGTTGCCCTTCATGTTAATTTAAAATGAACGAACAGCTTGTTGCCATTAAGGAATTTCCTCAGAGGAAAAGAAACTACTCAGCAAACAAAACAAGTGGGAAGCAAAGGGAGACGTGCTCTCCGTGCGGACTGACGGACAACAGAGAGGGTCTGTCCCCAGGACCCAGCGCGGTCTCCACCAGCAGCCACATGCAGCGCCTGTCGAGAGCACAGTGGCCC
Organism: Anoura caudifer; assembly: GCA_004027475.1. NCBI lineage: Eukaryota > Metazoa > Chordata > Mammalia > Chiroptera > Phyllostomidae > Anoura > Anoura caudifer. Next base: position 164,083 of record PVKU01000634.1, read on the forward strand.
CAGTTCCCTCCTGTGTGCGTGCTGCACGTGCGCTCAATGGCTTTGCCCGACATGCAATTTAAAGACAGAATTTCTTACATAAAAAAAGTCCCGGGGGATGAGCTTGAGGTAACTGCCAAAATCACAAACTCTTTTAAAATGTTTTGATACCACATTTTGCAGGTATCATCGGCTGGTCTGCTATGCGGCTTACCAGTGTTGATAAAACTGCCATGACATCTATTAACAATAGCATAAAAATGGGTGGGAAGGTGGGCAGCTCACTAGCAGAATTCTGACTACCACATATATTATTAGATCTTAACATCACTTTGACACTACGAAATCTAATTTTTAAATACATCCATGCCATGACTTACTTCTTAGGAAAAAACCAAACAGTAAATTCTCACCGCTGATGTTCCACTGGAAATTTCATTAAAACACGGTAAAAAATACCTCAAGTCAAGTGAACAGAGACCCCTCAAGGGTCACTGAAAAGCCCGAAGTAAGGTTTTTATGGAAAACAGAGCTCTGGTTTTCTTCTTTTGTTTGTGAGTGCTCTAGGGACCTGACAAAAAGGTTTTGTGGCAGAAAGGAAATGTGCCTGACAGAGAATTGCTAGAACATTCCGTCTCTGTAAAGAACACAGTTCTTGAGATTCATTATTTGATCATGAAATAAACACTTTTCACGTTGTTGATGGGCCTGAGCTTCATGAGACAGCCTGGCAGTGCCCACCAAAACGCCCAGCAGGCCTGCCTAGCCCCGCAAGACCCTTGCTGGGAGTGCCCTACCGGTGGGCCCCCGCTGGTACACAAAAATGCAAAGCACTGTCTGCCTCAGGAAAAATAATTGAGCAATCTAAATGTCTGCCTGCAAGGGACTGACTCCGCAAACACGGCCTACTCATATAATCGGATACCCTGAGGCCTTTTCAGAGGCGGAGGCAAATGCATGCGCTACCCCGACAGAGCTGGTGGGCAGCCAGCGAGCTGAGAAACGTGTACAATCTACAGACGCAGCCAGAGGCCTGCCTCCAGCTCCGGGACACTCCTGCACACACAGGCCGCTTCTCCACCAGACAGGACAGGTCCAGAGCCTGCAGATTACAAGCTTTCCCTGGACCTGAGAATCATATATATATGAGATAATCCCAGCTTACTCATGAGGAAAACCATCAGGCAAATTCCGAAAGAGAGACACTCCACAAAATACCTGACCGGTATTCCTTGACTGTCAAGGGCAACAAAGACAAGAAAAACCTGAAAGTGCCACAGCCCCAAGGAATCCAGGGTATGACGACAAAATATAATGTAGCATCTTGTGTAGGATTCTGGAATGGAAAGTAGACGTAAGGTAAAAACTAAGAACACCTGAATAAATGATGGACTTTAGTTAGTAACAACATATCGATATTTGCTCAGTAGTTTTTACAAATGTACGCTATCAATATAAAATATTAACAATAAGGGAAACAGTCAGGGTGCGGGGGGGATGGGAACTCTATATTACCTTTATAACTTTTCTGTAACAGTACTATAAATTAAAATTTATTTGAAAAATGTGTGAGGTAAGAAAAAGTATTACTTAATTTATGCAGAGAATGGCAGAATTTAAATTAATAGATAGTAAAATGGTGACATCATGTCAACTAAACGTCAACTGCTACTCAATCAAAATCACGTGTAGTTACAGAAAAACTGTTCCGTGTGGGCTCACGCCGTGTCAGAACGAAGGGCGGACCCTCTGAAAAGTGAAACTGGGTGGAGCCTGAGAAGAGCTGGCTGACTCAGGGCGTAGACAGGCAGGCCGATCAGAGGCAGGTGCAGAAGGAGCCACACCAAACGGCTGCCTGCGGTGAGTCCGGGGAGGAGAGTGCGGGTGCGGCAGTGGGGGCTGAGCCGGGGAAAGGCACCACACGAGGCACCGTCACGGAGAACTTAGTACAGGGGGTGGGCTACATCTGTGTCACCGACTGGTTAAAAAGCTTACAAAAGGGGGCCTGAGCTAGAACACGGATAACAAGGGCAGGGAGCAGGTGGCAACCCTAAAGGCTGGGGGAACAAAGGGAACAGGCTGCAGCTGCTCAGACTGAAGGCGCAGAGGAGAGGTCCAGGGAGCTGACCAATGACCTCTGACGAGGGGGCGCTATGTGGTCGGAGCTGGGAGTGCCCCCAAAAGCTGGAGACTGGAGCCCGTGGCTGCTGCCAGAATGAGGGCTGCGCCATCAGAGTGGCGGAGACAGAGCAGCCGGCAAACCCGGAGGAGCAAGTCCCCTCTCCCTGCCTTTTGGGCCCTCCCCTGCGTCCTGAGTGGTGAGCCTAGCAGGAAGCCAGCTGACAAAGGAAAAACGTAGCTTGCTGAGCGCCAGCCCCAGGGTCCACAGCAGAGCAGGGAAAGGCGGGCTTGGAGCGCACTCACCAGCCTGCACACGTGCTCTCTAGACAGAGACGGACACCGCTTGCTTTCGTACAGAAACTCTCCCTCTCCCCACCAGGCAGGGCATCCTTCTGAGGGAGCCAGGGGACCCATCCAGAGGCCACAGCAACTACTCATTTCCCTGAGTCAACCCTCGGGCCACAGCAACAGTCTACAAGCTAAAGACTGAACTGTCAAGCCAACTACCATACTGTTAAAGTAAGAAGAAAGTCGTTTTCTCCTTTCCACTTGCTTCCTGTTTCTGTCAGTGTCACCCCAGCACAACAGGTCCAGGGCTGAGAGGTTAGAGCAGAAATACTCTGGGTCAGAAGAGAGCTACTCCATGTCTATCGCTGTGGACAGCTGAACATTTGCCCAAATTTTGCAAGGGGCACTTGGATGGGTTTGGATTCGGAGAACTTTCCTCTTTAAAAAAAGAAAAAAGAAAAAAAAAAGGCATTCAAATAGCTAACATACATATATAATTAAAGCATACTCAAAGAGTACGAAAAGATACATGGTAGCCCAGACTGGTGTGTTTCAGCTGGTGGGGTGTCATCCCACAAAGCAAAGGGTCGCCAGTTGGATTAGTTGGATTCCGGGTCCGGGCACATGCCTGGGTTGCGGGTTTGGTCCCTGGTTGGGGCACATGCAGGGGCAATTGATTGATGTTTCTCTCTCACATTGATGTTTCTCTCCCTCTCTTTCTCTCTCTCTTCCCCTCTCTCTAAAAGTAAATAAATAAAATCTAAAAAGAAGAAAAGATACATATGGTAAAAAGTAAGTCCCATGATCATCCTGGCCCCAGCCACCCAGCCAGATCCCTTTTGAAGAAGGCAACCATCATCATCAATTTCCGTTCTGTTCTTCCAAAAGTGCCCTAAGCACACAAGAGCATGTGTATTACATGTGACCTCTTCCTCTCCTCCAGCAGCACCCCACCACATGTGGTAGCATATTCCGTGTACAGCTTTGCACCTCGCTCTTTTCACTTAAATACCACGGAGATCACCCCATTTTCAGCACACATAAATTTGTTTCTTCATTTGGATAGCTAATAGCTAAACAGTATATTTAGCTATTGTCATAGCTAAATACTGTCAACTGTAAGACCCTGAGGCAGTTTCCAATATTTTGCTACTATTGAAAATGCTGCATGAAAATAATCTTGCTTTTGGGCAATACATTCAAGAAAAGCTGAGTAAATTCCTAGCAGAATTTCGGGATCATATGGTATATACATCTTTTCAATTTTGATGGATTTTCTCTTGAATAATACAGTAACAGAAATATAACAGGGAGATGAGTTACTTGAGTGCTCTACCTAGATGCTTCAATAACAGCATATAGCTTGTAAGGTAATCTTAAACAGCCCGGTCACGGGAAGCACCTAGAAGCAGACAGTTCCTGTTATCAGTTTGCTTTCAACCTTGGGGAGCCAGGGCAATCAGAACTAGGGGTGAGAGGGACCACAGCAAGCACAGGTGAGGGTGCAGAGAAACTGAAACCCTACTGAGTTCCTGGCGGGAGTGTGATTTGGTGCAGCCACTTTGGAAAACAGTTTGGGCAACACAGAGTTACCAAAGGATCCAACAGTTCCGCCCTAGGTACGGACACCCAAGAGTTGAAGACATATGCCCATATAAAAAATCTACACATGAATGTTGGCAGCATCTTTCATAACAGTCAAAACATGGAAAAAGTCCTAATATCCATCAACTAATTAATGCATAAACAAAATATGGTATACCATATAATGGAATATTACTCAGTCATAAAATTTAAGTGCTATTAAATGGGTGAACCTTGAAAATATTATACCAAGTAAAAGACAGTTACAAAAGACCACATATTATATGGTTCCATTTATATGAAATGTCCAGAACAGGCAAGTTCACGGAGAGAAATTAAACTAGGGATTGTAAAGGGTGAGGGGGGGTGGGGCGCAGAATGGGAGTGACTGCCACTGGGATGGGGTTTCTTCTTTCCGGGATAATGACACTGTCTCGAAATTAGTGATAGGTGCACAGTTCTGAGTATGATAAAAACCACTGAACTGCACATTTTAAAAGTGTACTCTATGGTAAGCGAATTCTATAGTCTGTGAATTACATCTCAGTAAAGCTGTTTTTTTTTTTTAAAAGGCTGTATGGGAAGTGCCTTGCATACTGAGGTTATTCATGAAACATTAGCCACTTTTGGAAAGAGAGAAACTAAAACTCAGGGTGATCTAAAGTGTTTTTGGTAGAATGGAATATTTTCAACAGACCTTAGTGGCTTATGTTACTTGTTCACTTATTTGGTTAAGTGCAGACCCATATTTTGCCGTGTATAATACGTACTTTTGTTGCTCAAATTTTTGAGGGAAAAATAAGGGTGTGCATTATACATGGGCAGTACCTGAAATACCTTGTATCTGTTCCTCTGTTTTATAATTATTTGTTATATAAAATTTCTTGTACCATAATGTTAAAAAAAGATGCTAAAATTCCTTTATAATACAAAAAACCAAATATCTAAATATAAATAAATAAAAACATTGCATTAAAAAATTAAAAGACTTTTTCCCATGAAAATTTGGGCCAAAACCATGGGTGTGCATTACAGGTGGGCGGGCACCACACCTGGGGAAACACGGCTGTTCAGTGGTATGAGTGCATCCATGATGCTGTGCACGGGTTCACGGTCAAGTCATTAGAGCCTGAACACCGGCCTGCTGGTTAACAAATCCACTGCACAATGAGCCCATTCATTCTTAGTCATTTCCAGGAGCTCTGGACAGTGAGGACTAGGGAACACTAGTTCTCATCCTCAAGAATTCTAAGCCACTCTTAGAAAGAGAAGCAGAGGAGTGAAGGAAGCTGCTACCACACAGCAGACTTTCAGAGACAGCAAGAACAACGATCTCCACGAAGGAACGAGCTTTCTACTTCGTGTTTCCCCAGAATTTACAAACCTGGAAAATCCTGGTTTTCATAGGTTTAAAAAAAGATCAAGAAATGAGTAAAAGCAAACTGAGTATTTAAAAAAAAATACCCCAACAACACTGTAATGTTAAAAAATGAGTCCAGATAACACTAGACGGCAGTGCCAGCCACCTGCCGAGTTTTTACGACAGTCCAAGACCAACATCAGACTGTCCTGATGCTTTGTGCGCCGGCACTTCCGGGCCCTGGTGGGGACGTCCCACCCCCCACAGGGGTGCAGGGCCTTGCACGCAGTGGGAAGAATGAACACCGTCATTCTGAAGCACAAGCAGACACAGGAGAGGCCCAGCTGCACTGAAGCCGAATCTCCTACCGCGTGTCTGAAAAAAGTGTCGCAGCATGGAATCTATTTCTTCACTCCTACATCACATCGCTCCTCAATCCTGGGCAACTCTATAATGGGGACAGAGCAAAACTCAAAATATAAACAGGAGGCACACAATGTGGCAGAGCGGTTCAGAGCACAGTCTCTGGGGGCAAGACCTGGTTTGGGAATTATGAGCCACGTGGCAAGTGATTCTGCCTCCCTGAGCCTGTGTCCTCAGCAGTTCAATGGAAGGCAGCTGGTGACCTGACCAAAGGTTCTTGTGAGAACCAAATGACATTTCTGGGGGGTATACTACGTGCCACACAAAAAGGTCAGCTGGCATTATGAAGACTGGGACCCTCACGGGTCACACACACGGCTCTGAAAGGGGTGGCTCTCCACTGTCTTCTTTTTGCAAAGGCTCTGGGCCTAATGGTGCCTGGGACAGACCAGAGCGGATCAGGCAGGCAATAACCCTTCGTCAAAGGGCCCCAAAACTCAGGATACAGATGCATGGCGGACCTGGGAAACAATGAATGAAAACCACAACCGTGAAGGCTTTCCAAGGTTTATTTCAACACTGTATTTGGGAACGTTGGCTGTATCTGGAGCCTTGTTATTTGATAAGCCCGAGAGTTTGTTCTAAACTACATCTGAGGGTACAATTACCTCAACCCTCACCGTCTAGTCTACATTGTCACGTAAATTCGCACTAAGAGTCTAAACAGGTTTTTGCTTACCATTTAGAGGAATTAAACTGCATCAGAGGAGGTTCAAATATATAAACTGAAACTGGTCAAAAAAGAATAGCCACATTTCAGAAAATATACCATTGGTGAGCTTTTTCCGTGATAAGGCTACTATTTTTAAAAGGAGGCACAGTGAATTTAAGACATTGACATTTATAGCCGTAGCTCGACGCTTACTCTTGGAGGCCCAATTATCATCCCTGTCCATCTGGTAAGTGTCATGTCTTCGTCATCTTCTAGACCCCAGCTAACTGTGCCATCTCCTACTCCTTTCTGGCCTTCTTCGAGTTCTTCCAACAGTCGAAAATTGCGAGGGACTTTTACTCCTAAAATAAATGGAAAGAAATTCAAGATACTAGCAACTCCAGGGGAACTTGTAAACCTAGAGCTACTTGCTCATTACAACCACTTGGGAATGAAGATGCTAACATGCAAATAATTGCCGAAAGTCGCTGCGCTTCAAACTCGCTGCTTTCCGAAGCTACTTGTAATTGACCAGCACAACCAGCCGGAGCACACGGTGCTGCCACAGGTGAAGGGCTGACCGGAACAGGGCTGGATGCCCAAACCTAGAGAGATACCGCACTCCACCCCCACGGCTTTGACAAACTTGGTGAAGCGTTTACATGCGGAATGTTGATTAATTTGGGTCCGCTAATTTGAGATGAAAACCACCAGTATCAAGTGCTAACAAAAGTGCCTTGCAAGAAAAGGAGCAATCTGTATTGTTCTTAATGCACACTTTTGAGGGGACGAGTGTGCCCATTTGTTGGAGTGACTCAAACCACCTGAGGAGGAAGAGTCGCCCTGGCTGTACCAAGTAACAGCGATGTCCTCTTGATCATACTGAGTCAACCGAAGGCATCAAGGGTAACATTTTAAGTTATTTCAGGCACAGTTTTTCTGTTAAGAGAGAAATCTAAACGACGGTAGCCAGTTTTCTGATTTACTTCTTTCCCCAAATCCCAAAGCCTGACAAGTAGCTCATGAAGGCAAGCACCCAACCACATCTCACAGGTTCCAGCCACTCCCCCCCGAGTTCAGGCTGAGGCTGGGGCTGTTCCTGGGGGTCTTCCAGAACAGAGCCTCCGTACTGGGGCCAGAGAGGGGACCAGGCCGTGGGAGGGCACAGGGCAACTCTCCGGGGTTTGCTCCCCCAGCCAGTTCTGCCTCCTGAGCCCTCCTCCCCGTCTGGCATTTGGCCTATTTCCTCCAGTTAACCCTCAGGATCCAGACAAGCTGCGAGCTTTCTTTACCTTAAGTGCTGAGCCCCCAATTGGCTAGAATCTTGAGGCAAGTAGTCTTTAACATGTAATTGTGAACAAAGACCTCCTGGAGAGACTCAAGACTGTGGAAGGCGTTCCCAGTGTGTCTCAGTATTTCCCAAAGTGTGGGGTGCATGCTACTAATTCAATTCGAACACATGTCTGAGCATCTGCTGTACATACCAGGCATTTTTCCAGGCACTGGGGAATAAGCAGTGAACGAAACAAAAATGCCTTGCCCCCAAGGAGCTTACATTCTAGTGGGACACACATAATTGGCCAAAAAAATGGACCCAATACACACATCTATCTAGCATAGCTAGATGGTGGTGTTCTGAAGCAGAAAGTAACAAGCGGGGGTGGGGAGTTACAATTTTAAACAGGGTGATCAAAAAGTCATTACGATTGGGTGTCATGGCTGATGACCTGCAGATCGGGGAGCCCTACTCATGGATAGCTGTGGGAAAGTGTTCCAGGCAGAGGACCCAGCAGGTGTAAAGGCCCCGAAGCAGGACCTTGCCCGCAGCGTCAAAGAACAGCAAAGATGCCAATTTAGCTGCAGCAGGAAATTAGGGACTCCAGCTGTTCCTGAGTGACACAAAAAAGCCACTGGGGTTCTAAACAGAGGAGTAACAGGACCTGACTTGTTTTTAACAGGATCCCTCTGACTACCGTGTGAAGGACACAGTGAGGGGAGCGAGGCAGAAACAGCTGGGAGGCTCCTGTCAGCATCCCAGGAAAGATAACACTGGCCTGGACCAGGGTGACGGCATGAAGGCAGTGAGGAGCGGCGCGATCCTGGATACTCTGAGGTCTGAGCTGGTAAGATTTGCTGTCAGACTGCCTGTGAAGCACGAGAGAAACAGGAGTCCCTCTGGCTCCCAGGCTTTTGGTCTGAGTGACGCACTAGAGGGTTTTAGGTGGCACATGAGTGAACGCTTGCTTTTACAGTTATGTATTTACTCTTAAGAATAACTTATTTAGGGCGAGTAATATATACTAACATCCCATTTATGCTGATGGCAAAATTCTCCTTTTTAAAAGAAACGTAGGCCCTGGCTGGTGTGGCTCAGTTGGCTGGAGCGTCATCCTGCAAACCAGATGACAGCTTCGATTCCCGATCGGGGCACATGCCCAGGATGCGGGTTCAAGCCCTGGTTGGGCTGCATACAAGAGGCAGCTCACCGATGTTTCTCTCCCTCTCTAAAATCAGTAAGCATGTCCTTGCGGGAGGACATAAATAAAGTAAAATTGATGTAAGCAAGAGAGTCAGTTGATTGAAAAAAATACCAAATAGCATAGCAAAAATCTGAAAGCATATTGAATGGCTTGTCTGGGAAACACCGGCATTTTTATCCATAGAACAGCCAACTGGATTCTTCAGCGATTCTGAATTAAATCTCCTCTAACAAACATGAAGCTAAAGGATGTTGACAAAATTATGAGCAAAAAGCCAGAGAATACATCTTTTGTTCAGAAAGAGATGTAAATCTAAATCTTTAATAATCCTAATGAATTTGGTTTAGGGAAAAAAATCCCTGTGCATCACCATCAGCTCATTTAAAAACCGAGACTAATAAAAACGAACGCTGGAGGAGCCCAGAATCACACTGATGGAAGACAGATAAGCACCTGAGGCCCCTGCCACGGACGGTGCAATGGCTGAACTGAGCTCTCGCACCCCTGCTGAAGCCCCGACCCCTGCGCCTCAGCTCAGGACTGCATTTGGAAACACTGCTTTCCAGGAGGTGGTTCAGTTAAAGTGAGACCACCAGGGAGGTGCCTAATCCAACCTGAATGGTGTCCTTATAAAAAGCAGAAACTGGACAGATTCCTGGATACACAGAACAAGCAGACTGACAGCTGTCAGAGGGGAGGGGGTGGGGGCTGGGTGAGAAGGGTGAAGGCATTAAGCAAAGAAAAAAGAAAAGAAAAGACTCAGGGACACAGACAACAGCATGGTGGCCTGGGGGAGGCGGAAGAAGGTAAAGGGGGATAAAAGGCGACCTGACCTGATCTGATGTGGGACGGTGAACAATACACAGATGTTGTGCCGTAAAACTGTCGACCTGAACCCTATGTGATTTTATGAACTAATGTCACCCCAACAATTCAATACAATAAATAATAAAACTAAATTAAAAAAGAGGAAACTTTTTAGACACACAAGAGACAGTAGGAGGAACGACCGTGTGAGGACACAGTGAGCGGGCAGCCACCTGCATTGGAGTTTCCGACTTCGAGGCGCCAGAACTCTGAGCAAGTAAATGTGCCATCTAAGCCACCTGCCTGGTACGTTAGGGCAGCCCCAGTCAACTAATGCAGATGCTGAGTGACATTTGAAGTTTAAGTTGGAAAGGATAGAGACCTAGGTGGTAGGAGTGGTTATCTCTGGGTACAAAGATTATGGGTGATTTTTTCCCTTTCTGTATTTTTCTGATTTCTTCCACTTCTTGTTATTTGCATAGCAAACAGAACATTAACAGCATGCTTAGGACCCAGGTCAACCACGCCGCAGGCCAGGTCCTACTTCTGGGCCTTGGCACGCGCCATTCCCTCTGCCTGAACTCTCTTCCCCCAGACACCTGTCAGTCAAGCTCCCTCACCTTCCCCGGGCTTCAGTTGTATGGCCCCTGACTGCAACAGGGGCCACAGATTCTCTGAGAGTGGGAATCTCACTTAATGGTATTCCCCAAGTGACTGTGTTTTTTAACTTGTTAGGTCAAATGAACGACAGCAAAGTACAATAGCTTCCATAACTAAGTCCTTCACTACTGAATGGAAGTTGCTCTTTTGGGCAAGATAAATGTGCTACTTCCTTGTGTCAGAAAAAATTTAAGTCAGGCTAGATTAACTATTTCTAGTATGCCTATCCCTCCTGTAAACTTTGGCAAAAAACACCCTTATGGCTGAAAATGTTACCTCTTCATCTAACAACCAGATCTGATTACAACATCCTAGTCCAAATATCACAAGCTCATTACTATTAGTTTTAAAACAGGCGATGAACTCAAGTTATATTTTTCTAATGTCTGATTCCTACTTGTGAAGTAGGGGAAAATATATCAGTAATGAATCCCACACTTCCAACAGACATTTCCATGGGATTAGAAATTCACCATCTATTAGGCAGTCTTGAAATATTCCAAGCAGGAGTTGGGATATACATTTAAATATCAGCATAATTGTACTGTATACTCATTAATTACAATAAGCATCTATTCCATTTGATCAGTAATTCTCAAATTTCTTTTTTGGTTTCAAGACCCCTTTATACTCTTAAAAATTATTAAAGATTTTATAGAGCCTTTGTTTATGCGGGTTATAGCTATTAATATATACTGAATTAGAAGTTAAAGATTCCTTAACTATTTAATTCATTTAAACTAACCACAACAAACCACTGTGTGTTAAGATAAATAACACATATTTTCCAAAGAACAAAGGAAAATTAGTGAGAAGAGTGGTATGACTTTGCAAATTTCTTTCATGTCTGGCTTAAAACATGTTTAGAACTGAGGTGAGCATGTCCTGTCCGAAGGGCACAGCCACACCTTCTCTCTGGCCAAATGTCTGTGGGTCAGATTCTGCTTACGGTCCAACACTTTGCAACCTCTGAGGCCACCTAATTATGTTCTCAAAAACCCCTTTGAATTCTAGCATCCTAGATTTGGCTCAGATGTTCTCAAAGCCTTCCTTTTTTCAGGAGGGTAAATAAGATTGATAAGCACTGCGCTAGCTCGGAATCAGGCCGTTAAGTGCTTTGTGAACCTTTATTGAGCTAAATCTTGAATTTAAGTGCACACTCTGGATAGCATGAAGGAGACTGGTTTTTTAATTCATTTTTTTCTAAGGCATAAACTTTTTTCATTCAAATATCCACTAGAAGCAAAGTTTGGGGAGCAAACACCTTGCAGAAATCAGGAATTACAAAAAAGTTTACAGAGTATGAAGTGACCTATTTAGTCTTTTCTGATATTTAAACAGCAGTTGCTAATTAGCACCAGTTTGGCTGGTGTACTGAACTCTACTTGGTAGGGACCATCTGAGGGCTCGCTATGTTTAATGTGTGCAAATACGAGCTCACCTCACATTCACAGGCAAAAAATCCACACATTTCAGGACTGCAATAAAAAAAAGTTTGAGCCCTGGCTGGTGTGGCTCAGTGGATTGAGTGCGGACCTGTGAACCAAAGGATTGTGGTTCGATTCCCAGTCAGGGCACATGCCTGGGTTGCAGGCCAGTTCCCGGCAAGGGACGCACGAGAAGCAACCACACATTGATATCTCTCTCCCTCTCTCCTTCCCTTCCCCTCTAAAGATAAATAACTAAAATGTTTAAAAAAAAAGTTGGAAAATTTAAAACAAACAAACAAACAAACAAGCCCTGGCTGGCATAGCTCAGTGGATTGAGCACAGGCCTGCGAATCAGAGGGTTGCTGGTTTGATTCCCAGTCTAGGGCACATGCCTTGGTTGCAGGCCAGGTCCCCAGTGTGGGGCACGTGAGAGGCAACCACACAGTGATGTTTCTATCCCTCTCTTTCTCCTTCCCTTCCCTCTCTCTAAAAATAAATAAAATATTAAAAAAAAAGTTTGCTAGGATTTTTAACCTGCTTGTCAAAATTTCCCTTTATGTAAATTTGTCAGTAACACATGCATGTGCACACATACACACACACACCCACACACACCCCCACACACCCCTTCTTTCCATGCAGTAATTACTCAACACCACGCTAGACCTCAGAGGGACTGTGAAAGAAATGGAAACAGGGCCTCCCAATCAGAGTGTTAATTCTCACTATGGAAACAAGATGTACACATACCAAGTTCAATAAAAAAGGACTATTAAAATATATGACAAACATAATCTATCACAGGACCATATTTCTTAACCTCCGAGGAGGGTCATAGACCCCTCTGAGTCTGATGAAAGCTAGAGAGGCAGGGCCACATCACTAGTGAGGACTGGACTTGATCCTGAGGGTGATCGGTGCAGAGCCGCAAAGGCTCTGAGTAAAATGGGAGACAAGGCAAATCTCCGGGGTAACGTTCACCATGGGCTGGAAGGCCTAGAAGCCTAGTAGGAAAGTGCTTCTGCAATACTAACAGTTTCCAAAACCAGAGGCATTTGCTTAGAGCAAATACTGTTGACAGCACAAGGTAACAAACTCCTTTGTTTGGCCTAGGTAGGTAGAAAACAGAAGGAATGTTAAGAGATTTAAGGCAGGGCATATTAATTTGAATGACTGTGGCAGTAGATGCCGTTTTTACTATGTGGCATAGGCTTCAGATAAATATTTGTTAAAAAATTTTTTAAAAACTGAGCAAAGGATAAAAAGGTATGCAAACCTCATTTAAAAAGAGATGGGAATCTTTTATGCGAAGACTATACAATCCAGCTTCCATGTAAGTGTATAATCACATAAATGATCTTCAGATGCTTTTTTTTAAATCCTCACCTGAGGACACTTTTTTCACTGCTTTTTAGAGAGAGGAAACATCGATGTGAGAGGAAGCATCGATTGGCTGCTTCCCGGATGTGCTGGGGTTGGGGACCTAGACATCTGCATTTGGGACCAAACTGCAACCTAGGCCTGTGTCCTGACAGAGAATTGAACCTGCAACCTTTGGTTAACAGGACCGTGCTCCAACCAACTGAGCCACACTGGCCAGGGTGATCTTTAAATACTTTTTATGACCACAAATAAGATACCTGATCTACCACTCCATTTTAAAAAGGTTGGTCAGGGCAATGGTTAAAGTTACCTTTCACAAATAAGAATCAGAGTGTAGTATACTTTAGAGAAAATTCTTTAATTTCTCAGTAGAGGATTAAAAGCACAGGCTCACATCCCCGCCCCCCAACTTTCTAGCAATCTAGCTGTGAGACGGTGCAAATGACTTAGAGCCTCAGCAATACTGAGGATCTCAGTACTTCCTGCCCCTGTAGGTGGTGGGATGAAGGAATCAACGGAAATCTTCAAAGCACCTTGTGCAATACCTGGCACAGGCTACTGAATCACCTCCACCAGCACTGTATTATCCATCGTAAGATTTAAAAAACCCTCACTTGACCCGCTATCCTCTCCTAGCTACCATCTTATTTCTTTGTTCCTTCTTAGCAAAAAACCTCCAAAGGGCTGTCTGGATTCCTCGCCTGCAATTCCTCATGTTACTTGCACCTACTTCCATCAGGCTTTTCTACCTAGTCACTCACCAAAACTGCTCTTGCCAGGGGTACCAAGCAGTACCCTCTAGCCAAAATCTTGAGGTCAATCACAGCCCCCACTCCAAGCTCCTGGAGCTCTCAGCAGCACCGGGTTACTCCCGCTGTAACTCTCCCTTAGCTTCAGGTCCCCTTCCCACCTCCCTAACCTCCCAACACTAGCTGCCGGCCTCAGGGCACAGCCTACAGACCAGGCTCCTCTGTCTGCTCTATCACCCACGTGGTTTTACTCAGCTCAGGGAAGCTGACCACTCTCCAATTTACATTTTCAAACAACTGCCTCCTAGGCATCTCCATTTGGATGCCTAACAGGTCTCTCCAACTTAAAACACTTCCAAAAACCCTTACACTACTCAAAAACCAAAACCTACCGACTCCTCAATCTCAGTGTATCATACACTTACCAGATTGCTCTAGCCAAAGGTCTTGGAGTCATAATAAGAAATCTTTCCCTTACATCCCATAGCCAACCCACTTCCAAATACACCCCAAATACGATCATTTTCTCCATCTGCACTGTGACCACTGCAGTCCATGCTGCCTCAGCATACCTGTTTCGTCTACCTGGTCTACCACCTCCACAGCGAGCCTTTTAGAGGTAAGTTAGATTCACCTCTCCCCCACTCAAAGCCCTCCCCACGGCCCCCCCTTGTAAGCAGTACACACCCAAACTCCCAACCTCCCCCACAGCCATGCACCTGCTTCTCCAACACCACTTCCTGCCACCCTTTCCTGTGCTCCACAGCCTTCTTCAGCCATACCCTCCTTAAGTTTCTGAATGAGCCAAGTGCCTTTCCACCTATGCACTTCCTGTTCCCTCACCCTAGATTTCTCTGTCCAGAGCTCTAAGTTCCTGGCTGGCTCCCTTAATCCCCATCAAGGTGTAACACTCCGTTCCATCTTGCTTTCTCTTCACAGCACTCACTACCACTCGACATTAATTTGTCTGCTGCATCTGAACATAAACTTCACAAGGGTAAAACTTCATCTGTTTTGGGTACTGCTGACTTCAATACCTTGATGAGTGCTTTGCCCAGAGTATGCACCCAAATGCTTGCTGAATGAATGAGTGAGTGACTTGGTGTTAAGCCAGGCATATTATTTCAGAATGGTGCTCGATGTCACAAAATTCTAACTCTGGCTTATTTCTGAAAATACAGCAGGGAAACTCGTAGTACTTACTATTAAAAGAAGTCTAACGTTATAAACACCATCAAACAGGCTTAGCTGAATTTTAAATAGCCCGAGAAACGTTATATATTAAAATTTGAATATAATGGAATATAATGATCTCAAGAAGAAACACAAGTCTTAAACTAGAAGCCAGTCTGCAGAGGTCCTCTCAGAGCCTCCCTCCCCCATACGCCTTTACCCTCACACAATGTCTGTGCTGTACTTTTTTTGTTTAAATTTCATTTTCTTTCTTTTGTGTTGTCTGACTCACTCTCTGAGCCTCTCAAGTACAGCTGTGACTCATCCAATCCTGCTCCCCCCGAATCTGCCATGCTGTCTGGCACAGAGAGGTGCTCTATAAATGCTTCCTGGGCAAACGGCATCGCCTCCGTCCCTACTGCGCACGCGCGAGCATGGTCCACTGTGCACAGCATACTGGACGCTGAGACTGTTTTCTAGCTGGAGGTGACTATTACTGGTAACTAGTTTTCTTTTAATCTTTTTTAGTTTTATTTTTTAATGAAGTATAATAGAGACTTTTGGGGAAACTTCCTTTTTAATGAGGGAAAAGTGGGTTTTCATTCAAACCATAAAACCGAGGATGCTTCACTGTAAAATGAACTGTTTCATAAAATACATATGAAAGTATGCCCCTGCTATACCAAATCATTTAGAAACTGAATATAAAGTTAATCCATCAATATTTTCTACAAAGCAAGGGCATTTACTCTAAATGGCCCGACCACAACCTGGTTCTAGGACATCACAGGCACCCCAGGGACATAAATCCAAACACTGGTGGAGGTCGGAGGTCCTGGAGACCAAGAGCCTGTGAACATATTAGGCACAAGTGAGGATTTCATGCCATCCCAAATGGAGTATAAGCTCAAAACTATGGTATCTTAATTTTAACAAAATACTTCAGTGAATATATTAAATAATTAAATCCATGTATGCCAAACCCCAGAAGCATAGACCAAATACACTCTAACGTATTTTTCTTCCTACAGCACTTTAATCCACTGAATCAACCTAAATGTTAAGATCCCTAACATTATTGTGTGAATCTGATTCCTAAAAGGCAGCTGGAGGAGCAGCGCCAAGTGACGACACAGAGAGGGTAAAGCAGACTGCTGCTAATTAATAGACTTCAACTACTAAGAAGTTAACTACGAAAATGTGAAGATAACTTCACCAAGGTGCTACAATACCACAGAAAATCTATGGCTTTTTTTTTTTTTTTTAAAGAAAACATTTGTTCCTGTTACTTCAGAATTCTTCTTCCCAGAAGGATTTTCCCTGGATCTGCATCAGCATCAAAAGTCAGCCAGTTATTCTCCTGGCTGAATATAAATGGAAAAGCCAATAGCCGCAGGACATTACAAAGAAAATATGTGTGTGACAAGGAGGTTGAAAAAGCATGAATATTTGATAGGGTTTGACACCATGTCATAGTATAGCATTCATTTTTTTTCTAAAGAATGCATTTATTTATAGTATAACATTTAAGTGCCATAATCTGAAACACAGCAACATATTAAAATATTTCTGGTACAAAAAGGATTTTGAAACATCTTTTGGGAAAATCATGACTACAAAGCAGCAGCTATTACAGCATGCGAATATTTTTAAAAAATTATTATTTTATTGATTGTGCTATTACAGTTGTCCCAACTTTTCCCCCTTTGCCCCCCTCCATCCAGCCCCCCTCATACCACTGTTCATGTCCATGGGTCATGTGTAGTTTCTCTGGCTACCCCATTTCCTAGACTGTCCTTTACATTCCCATGGCTATTCTATAACCACCTAGTTGTACTTCTTAATCCCCTTACCTCTTCACTCATTCCCCCACAGCCACCTCCCACAACCCTGGCCTGGCCTAGGTCTTGATTTAAAAATAGCAGAGCCTCACAGGTTTCTCCTAAAAAGAAAGCTGCTAATTAAAACTGGTTTGGTTGCCCATTCAGGGAAGACAGCGCATTGAGTTAGGAGTCTGGTTGGAAAATACGGAGGCCTAGTAGGTGATGTACTTGGATTCAATGTTCCTGAAAAGCAGATATAAAGTTAGGGGAAGTTAACTTTTATTTCTGAGCAACTGGCAAGTGCAGTCTGGCCGCCTGGTTAGTGCCTGCCATGAGCACATTTTTTCTCTCCTCTTCAGCAATGGTTCTCAAGTAAGGTCCCCAGGCCTGCACCTACAAATCACCTGGGAACTTGCTAAAATGCAAATTCTCAGGTCACACACCAGACTACTGCGCTACACCACACAACTATGGATCTGACTCTCCGAGGGTGGGGCCCAGCGAGCTGATGAACTCTCCAGGTGATTCGGACACACACTGGTTTGAGAACCACTGATCTAAGGGAAAGAAATGGTGGCAATCATTCTTTACAGTCCGGATAATGTGACAACAAACAAGTGGTGAGAAAAATGCCAGACCCTGTGCTTTCCCCCGCCCCCGCAAGGGACACCAAGGTCAAAGATCAGATTTCCTCTGACAGGGTTGGGACAAAGAATAAGACATGGGAAGTGTGTCAGGACAGTAAGGGAAGGAGAGGACAGAGTTAAATCTACACTCAATCAGTTGGAAAAGGGCAAGACGGGAAGCAGAAGGCTTTTGCAGTCCTCTAGGCAAGAGAAAGATGGTTCTGGCTGGGCCGGATGACAATGGAGATGGGGAAGAGGAGGACTTGGCACCTGCTGTGTGGGCACACCTACTGGACCTGTGATGCGTAAATGAAAGGATGAGGAAGGAACCCTACTTGACAGTCATCACTACCCGCGCATGAAAGAATCAGCCAAGGCAGAAACGTCAACACACCTGCGGATGGTGGCAGGAACTTGAGATGCCGACTTAAGAACAGGCAATGGGGGCTGGAAGAATGATAACACAGCCAAGAGCACAGGTCCTGGAACAGAACCGTCCTGGTTCTGTACCCTGGCTCTGCAAGGCACTGGCTCTGCGCCTCAGTTTCCTCACACTCACAACAGTCACCTGCTTCACAGGGCTGCTCTGAGAAATGAGATGACGTACTTAACACAGCACCTAGCCCATCGCAAGCCTCAGAAGTGCAGCTTAGAAAGAAGTCTGAAGGGCTTGCATGTGTTTTGTACATGATACGGGGTCGGGGTCCCCAAGCCCAACGAGCACGAGTTACTGAGTATAAGGTCTAAGTATCAGCTTCCTTAGCAGCGGACCTCCCATTACTCAGAATGGAATATCAAGGGGCCAGGAATACATTTTGTATTCCACTTTCATCAAATTACTGTAAGCAACATTCAACTGAAAGAGAGGAAGGACGAGAGAGAATGTGGTTGATGGAAAGGGGTGGTTTCAAACTAACTGTGAGGAAAATCATGATCCTCAAAATCAGCCTTGGCAATCCCTGAGGGGAGCAACAGTGTGTACCACCCAGCAAAGTGCTCCCCCACCCCTGGGGCAGATGGCTGGCTGTGCAGCTGAGCACTGGATGGGGCAGTTTTCTCGAAGCCAGGCTCACGCTGTACAAAAGGCACTGTGCTACAACAGGCATGACAAGATGCACATGCAGTGAGACACTTCGGAACGAGACCAACGAGGAGCCTACAGGTCCTCATCTCCCGTCTCCACCTCTCTCTGGGAAACACCCTTGAATGGAATGGAACCTCCACTGCCCATATGGTTAAATTTCCATAGGTTGCATGTGTGTATGAGGCCATGCCAATGTATGCAAATTTAAAGCCACGCCCAGCCAGGGCTTACTCTTCCGGCACCCAGTTTCTGGTTATCTGTCAGGGAAGCCTGCGGGATGCTGGGTGAAAAGAACCTGGCAGCCAGGAGCCAGTGTATGAGGTCCTGCAAGCCTGGACAAGGCAGGAGAAGGTCACGTGTCACAGCATAGGCACATGGAGGGATTCTAGTGGGCATTTCACAATTCCCCCCTCTAGGATATATGCAGAAACCGTGCAGAAGCAAGGGAGGTGCGAAGGTGCTGCAGCCAAGAGTGAAAGCAGTGACCATAAAAACTAAGTTCAGCCCTTACAGGAACTCAGAGGCTTCACAGCTGTTTCCTGGCAACTAGGGGTGGATTACTTGAGGGGCCTGTTCTAAACTTGACTAAGGAAGGCCTCAGGTCCCCTGACCACACCTCAAAGACTTCCCCGGGTTAGAAAGCAAAGAGATTGGCACACTCATTTTAGTTCAGCCCAATTAAGATCTCTCAGCTTCCACTCTTAGCGCTCTGTGCTCCTTTTACTGCCTAGGGGCGCAGGTCAGATCTTGTCATTCCCTCTTTCTCAGACTCTTATTCATTCAACAAATATTTATAGAATGCCTTACTTCATACCATGCATTAGTTCAATGGTTTCTCTTTACAGTGAACAAAATCCAAAGCCACGTCTCTCCAGCTCATCATCTGTAACACGCCTCTCTTGCACACTAAGGCCTTTATTTTCTTCTATCAACATGCCAAGCTCGGTCCTGCCACAGTGCCTTTGCACTCACTGTCTCCCCCCTCTCCTGCCCGCGACACCCTTCCTGCCAGTGGCTCCCTCCATCATTTGTCTCAGTTCATATGCCCCTCTCCGAAGTCTTCCCCAACCACCTCTCCAGACACCCTTTACCACATGGCACGGTCTCCTTCCCAGCATTTACTGCTATCTGAAATTGTCTCTACTATTTGCTCCTTAATGGGAGAAGCTCCACAAGGACAGGGGCTATGCTGGCCTTGCCCACTATTGACAATGAGAGGCAGCAGGCCGGCCTTCAGTCAGTCAGTGTCTGCTGAAGAGGATGGCAGGGGAGTGTGGGGAAACCCACTCTGAGGCCCCTGGAAGCCTGCCCCCTGCTACCTAAACCACGCCGCGTGCCCCCGCACTGCACCAGACAGCAGCTGACACCCCTTCGGCGGACCACCACTGCTCTTCTGAAGCGCTCTCCAATGGGCAAGGCCTCGAGGCTTCGGATCGGGTCGCTGGTACTGCGGACTGTAGGTGGCCAGTGTTAAGTGACTGGCATCAGGCCTGGGATGTGATGCCGCCAGAACGCCGGCGGCCACGGGCACATTGCACCTCCCGTCCCCAGTTCAGAGCAGCCTGGCAGGGGTGTCACTCTGGGGAGAAGCCTCCCACAGCAGTCAGGCCTGCCTCGGCCTCTCTCTTCTGACAGTGCCTGCGGCGCTATCTCGGTAACGAATTGACTCAGCACCGTTTCCACTGAAACCACAGTCTGGGAAGACCCTGTGGTCTCCTCTACCCTCCCGGAAGACCCCCTGCTCTAGTGTAAAAGGCAACCTGTGGGAAGTCAGGCTGGTCAGAACCCCCGCCCCCCATCCACTGCCTCCTATTCCCACCGACAGCCAGACAAGGACGGCTCCCTGGGATACCAGAGGAACACCAGCCTGGACAGACGGCCTCCACTCAGCCCGCTCCTTCCAGGGCGTCAGCCCCAACAGTGCCGGTGGTGGTGGTGCTGCTGCTGCTGCTGCAGCAGCGGCAGCTGAAAACGCCGAGGCATTCAGGACCCAGGCTAGTGGCCCTGTTCACTTCCTCCCTCCGAGCTCACCCCCCACCTGCGAGGGCCTCCTCGGCCACCCTCACAGGCAGGCACTCCAGGGCACAGCCTTCTCAACAAAAGAGGGACACCAGCGCCCTCGAACCCCGCACTTCCGGAATCAGCCCCTCTGGGGACCTTGGCCAGCCAACCCTCGCCCCGCCTCCTCGGGATGTTAACCATCCCAGGTCCAATGGAGGGATGCTAAGTCTGAAACGGGCCTTTGGGGGAGGGGGGATCCGATCCTCGGGCCCTCTTAGGGGTGCAGAGCAGGGAACCCAGTCTCAACATAAGCGTTGCTTCTCTTGGTCTACCAGGGGCCAGGCGGACTCCCCCTCCCCAAGGGGACCCCTCAGTCCCTGCCGCCCATCCCGGAGAAGCGGGGGCTTCCTCGCCAGACTCCCTTCCCCAAGCAGCCGCGCAGGAATTCCCATTGCACTGGGCCCTCGGACCCCGCACGCGTACTTCCAGTGTCCGGAGGGGTCTCCCTAAAACAGACCCTTCCAGGGCAAGCTTCCCTCACCCGACGAAGGAGAGGATTTTTCTCCTCTAACAGACACATCTCTGAAACCTTCACGGTTGCCGATTCACCTGCTTTTCACCCGATATCGCACCCAGGTCCCGCCCCACCGGAGCCTGCCTCCTAACATCTGTGTCCTCAAATAGGGGCTGCTGACGACAGGGTCACTTCACGACCGGCCGCACTGGCCAGAACCCTCAGGAACCCGAGATCCCTACCCCCCCCACCTCGCCCGGCCCCGGCTCACCGATCGTGCGGAGACGCCCTGGACCCCCCGCCCCAGAAGCAGCCAGCCCAAAGCTCCCCGTTCTTTTCTGATTAAAATAGAGATTTCCTAAGGCTCCCCCTTCCAGATTAAAACAGACGTTTCCTCAGCTAACCCCGTCCCCAGAACTAGCGCTGGAACCGTCCGCGCAGCCAATGGGGGATCCTCTCAGTCATCCCTCAGGATCTCGTTGCCTCCTCCCATCCATCCTGACGGGCTTCTCGAAGTCCCAGCCAGACGGACACCCCCAGGCTCCCCTTTCACCCGGACCCACAGCACCCAGTAAAGGACTTCCATGAGCTTTAGGGCGCCTCTTCCTCCTCTGGGGAGCCCCTCGATCTCCCCCAAAGAGCCGCCGGCCCCGATCTCCTTAAGAGTGCCTCTAGACTCGCCACTGTCCCGTTTAGGCCACTGAGTAGCGCCGCGGGGCCTGTCCCTTCCTCTCAGCGGGGCCCTCACGCCGCCCAAGGGAGCTTCTGGGCCTCGCCGCGCCGCCCACAGGCCCCTCAGGCCCCCGCCCGTGCTTCCGGCCGCAGCCTGCTCCTCCTCCCCACTTCAGGCCGGCCGGGTCGCCGCCGCGGAGCCGGGCGGACAGAGGCAGCGCCAAGGCTCCGGTCACGCTGCAAAGGCCTCTGCGAGTCCCCGATCCCTGGTCCGGGCCCGCCTTCCCTCATCCCGCCGGGTCCGGCACCCCCGCTCACCCGAGCCCGTGGTGGCTGCCATCTTGCGTCGCTGTCGCTCGAAGGCCGGCCCCTTCTTCACCCCCCACCCGTTCCCGGGCCCTTCTGCGCAGGCGTGAGCGAACGCGCAGACGCCGCTGCTGACGCCTGCTCCGCAGACCACGCGACCCGACGCGGGGAAGCGTTTTTTTTTTTTTTTTTCTTTCCCTGTTTTTTTTAGAGAGAGGAAATATTTGTGTGCGCGAGGGCCCAGCAACCTGCATGTCCTTCAGAGCTCGGGTGCGAAGGAGGTATTAAGGTGCTTGATGAGAGGGCAGGGGTGATCCGTTTTGGGGGGATGCAGTTGTAAAAGAAAAAGAAGGGGAAAAAGCTGTAAAAAAAGTGTCTATTTCGCTCCGGGCATTTTCCTATCTGGTTGGATCCTCGCTACGTCTCTACCAGGTCAGGATTAATGTGAAAAATGAAGCTGAGAGGGGTTAGACGATTTATCTAAATTCAGCTGTTAAGTAAATGAGTCAGAATTTGAACCCAGGCCAGATGTTCGTGCTTCCTGAGTTGATACTTCCGGGCCAGTGGAGGCTTGTCAGCAGCCAGGTAAATGGTTTGAGGGCATTAAGGTGGCAGGGAAACCATTCATTCATCCGCTACTCAATTCATTTGTTCAAACAAATAATTAAACAAGCGTCTACTATGTGCCAGGCACTGCTAGGTGCTGGGTATGGATGTGTACCCCTGAAGAAGCAAATTTCCACTCTTACTGGCTTGCGTTCTAGTCGGAGACAGCAAGGAAACAAAGAGGAAAAATACATAATTGTGATAGGATAGAGAGTAAACCAGGAAAGGGGAGGCAGGGGATGCTCAGAGAGACTCGTGAGGTGTTCACATTTCGAGGGAGACCTGAAGGATGATGAGAAGGAGGTCTGAATGATGAGGAGGTAGAGTGGAAATGGTTTGATTACAGGCCCTGAGTACATATTTCCTCCTTTACTGTAAATGGTCTAGAGAAGCCCTTATATGGTTGTGGAAACAGGCTGTGAGAGGTGAAGGGACTGCTTCAAGGTCACACAGCTAAACATTGGCAGAGGAAGGACTAGAACCTTCAGTAGAGAGGGACAAGGAAGCCGGAAGCCCTTGTACCCAGCACATCCAATTCATCACCTTGTTCTAACAGCAGTGCTTCCTGAGCATTTCTCAGCTCCATCCACTCTTCCTGCTTAGGGTAGGCTGCCCTTGCCTTCCACTCAGATGACCCGGGCAGCTTTTATGCCTGCCTCCCTGGTCTATCCTCTACATGGTAGCAGAGTCTGCTCAAAGGCCCTTCTGCTAAAACTTTCAGTGGTTCCCTATCCCCTCAGGATAAAAATACAGACTGTACATAGAATTATCGTGCAACAAGGACAATCGTTGGAATAACAGGGGGCCTAGTATAATATTGTAGGGACAACAAGGAGAAACCAGGATTCTCCAGGGCCAACCAGGATGGATGGCGCCCTATGCACAACCCTGCACTTGGGGCCGGGGAGGTGTCTAAGGCACCAAATTGAAGGCGGCTTTCACCCTGAAGCCCTGGCGCTGCACTCGCGCAGCGCTCTGCGTGCCTCCCTAAGATCTGCACGCTGGGCGCGTCACTTCTCCCCCACTCCACGGCACTGCCTGCACCTCTTGAGACTTGCTGTATCTCCCCAGTTACTCTGGCCCTTTTCAAGGCCTCTGGAACACATTCTCTTCCCTCCTCAGGGCCTTGGACTGTGCTGTTCCTACTCTCCAGTTCTCACAGCCAGCATCATCCCGTGAATTTGACAATCGAGGTCAAATTCAGCCATAATAGATTCTCAGAGAGTTGTCTATCTCCTTCCCATCACTGGCCACACAAAATTACCTTGACATTATTCCATGTACCACATGATTCAAGTTTACCTTGAGAACAGAAAACATTTGCCCTGGACTTTGGGTCACTATATAGCATCAGGGATTAAGTGGGAAAGCATTTAGGCTTCTAAGGTGGACTCCACTCTGGTGTGTAATTTCCTGGGTTTGAGTTTTCCACCGTTCACTTTTGACTTCAGACAAGAGACTTGAACCTCTCCTGGCGGTAGTTTCCCCTTTTGAAAAGAAGGATGAGCAAATCAACCCTAGAGGGTGGCTGTGGAGATAACAATGCTTTGCTAAAACGCTTGGCACATTGGGGAGAGGGGACACTAGAGGAACTGATACTTACCAAGGTATATCCAGCTTTTAATCCTCACAACTCAAGGTGGCAACTCCTAGGAATATCCCCATTTTAGAAATGAAGAAACCGAGTTTTTGGGCTAGCAGATGGAGACGTGAGGGTTAAAACACAAGCCTCTGATCCACGATGCTCATAAACGTTTACTTGCATAGATGCCTTGTTTCTCTTAGGGAATTTCTGGCAAGCAAAATCGACAATAAAGCATATTCCTATGCAAAGAACCTCGCAGGAGGGAATAGATTAAGCAGAATGGCCCGCGGCATGCTGGTTATGATAGTCCTGCGGAGTCGCGGGGGCTGCTGGGAGTTGTAGTCGCCCCTTGCTCACGCTCCCTCGGAGAGGCTCCGCCCCCTCCCCTGAGGTCACAGCCAGTCCCCATTGCAAGATTCTTCCAGCGTGCCTGAGCTGGCGCTCAGCTCCGCTGAACAGGTGACTTCAGTTGATGCGGATTAGAGAGTCCGGTTTTATCGGATTGTTGGGAAAATTAAAATGGTTAATAGAACTAAATAATTTAGAAAAGGGCTTGGCACAGAGTGAGTGCTATATAAATATTAGCTGCCATTATATTATTTAATCCATATTGCCCCTTGAAAAGTAGCTACTACCATTTCCGTTTGTCAGATGAAGAAACCGAGGCTCTGAGGAATTACATGGCTTTCCCAGAGCCACACAACAAGGAAGGAGTAAAGTCAGGTTTAGAATTCCGTTCTCTTAATCCTGGGGCACTTGCCTCTGTGGTGAGGGAGCTGGAGCTTGGAAAGGTTTGAAGTAAAAAAATGTGGGCAGCTTTGTGTTTTTAGAAGGTGCTGCCTGGCTACCTCCAGGAGACCTAACTGGGTAGCAGCAAGACCGGAGGTGGGGAGTTGAGAGAGGTGTGTTGGGCACTGCTGATTGTCAGTCCAGTCACCATGTCCCTTCGTGCTCACGGCAGCCCAGTTTGGTTTAGGAGGCCAGAAGGTCCAGTGGCCAGGTGTGAAATAAGCCAGAACTGGGCCCTGCCATTTCCTTTTGCCTTTGATTGATCCCGTGGTGTGCCTGTGACCTAGTTATTTCTGGCTAATGAGTTGGGAAGGGGACATTTTTGGAATGTTTTCCTCCCCCCATAATAGCCTTTTTTGTCCCCTTTCTTCCTATGATACAGCTATTTTCTCATGGCACATATAAACTAATTACTAAAATTCTGTGGTGCACCCAAAATATATATAATTTTTGCTTATCTGACAAAAGAGAAAAAAAGGTATAATTTTGATTCCTTTACACCAGACAGGAAAGGGGGTTAGTGCTCCTGACCAAATAGTCAGGTATTGCATGCTTTAAAAATTCTTGTGGCACACCAGCGTGCCTCTTGCAACACACTGGTTGAAAATCTCTGCTATAATGAGGTTGTGATGGTTAGAGCTGTTGCAATCATGATGAAACCACGAGGCATGACCCTAAGGCCAAAAAGCCAGCACACCGAAGATGACAGCACAGAAAAGTGACAAGAGCAAGAACCTGGAAGAGGAACTTGAGCTTTGGAATGAACCCCGGGGCTGCCAACCTATAGGCTTCTTAAGACATTAGATAATAAGTGTCTCATTGCTTAAGTTGCTTTTTTAAAATTTATCGATTTTAGGGAGAGAAACATCGATTTGCTGTTCCACTTACGTATGCACTTAACGGTTGATTCTTGTATGTGCGCTGACTGGGCATCCAACCCTTAACCTTGGCGTATCAGATGACACTCTAACCAACTGAGCTGCCCAGTCAGGGCAGGTTGCTCTGAAAGGTCAGTTTTTGTTGTGTGTAGCCAAAAGTATGCCTAACGGTTACAGGGAGCTGGCTCAGCGCTCCAGTCAAGAGACCTGTGGGTATAGACTGGTCCACCGCGTTCACTCCAAAACACTGTTCTTGCGAGGCGGGAAAACTCGAGGGCAGTGTTGGGACCTCTGGGATATGCAAGGCATGAATAGTTTGAAAAAGCATATTCAAAATATAAAAAAATGCAGTATACTTTACAAAATGTACAGTATTATTTTTTAGAGTAATGCATTCTTTTCAAACTCCAATGTGCACAAAAACCACCAGGAATCTTCTTAAAATGCCGATTCTGGTTCCATGAAACCGGATGGGGATCTTGAGAGTTTTCATTTCTAACAAGCTCCTCGGGGCTGCTGATGCCGACCTGCAGACCACACTTTGAGCAGTAGCAAGGTTGTGGCTAACATTATATAATTTTGTTTGTATTTCCAATTTATGGTTAAGAAAACTCCCAACCTCATGCTGTAGCTTTTAAAACACAAACTACAGAAAGTAAAGCCGATGAACTGTTGGCAGGAGGTGGCATGGGCACCCAGGAGACAGAAGGTAGAATACCTGGGGAGGTGTCTGTGGTTGGTGGGGTTTGTGACACATTTGCTAGTGGCATTTCATGGCACACACGTGGAGTTATGTCCCCCCGGGGTGTGTCTGAAGTATGACATCAAGATACTTAATGTTTTATGTAGTTGCTAAAATATACAATCAGAAAGGGATTGGAGTGGGTGCATAGGGAGTCGTGGTACAATTCATTCACTCACTCCTCTATTGCCAGGCATCTGGGTAGTTTCCATTGGCTTCCTCCCATACAATTTATTTTTGTAACGTCAGAGTTTTTATGTCAGCTGTTACTTTGTGGTGAGGGAAAAAGGAATCGGAGACCAGAGATCTGGAGTGGGGGAAAGCAAAAGAAGGATGCGAGGTTCATAAATTTATAAAGAGCCCTTGCAACTCATTAAGAAAAAAAGATAAACAACCCCAAAGAAAGATGATAATCATAGCAAACAGTTATGGACCATTTAGTATGCCCCCAAAACATAGTGTTTTGCTTGTATTTATTCAATCTTCACAACTACCCTATGAGTTAGGTACCCTTATCATCCCATCTTACTGAGCAGGAAACTGAGACAGAAAGGTTAGGTAACTTGCCCAAAGTCACAAGCTTTGTAAGTGGCAGAGCTGGGATTTGACCCCAAACTTTTAACCACTATTGTCCTGCCTCCCAAGAAAAATAGAAAGAGGACATGTACAGAGTAAGAAAATTAGATAAGATACCCTGTCTCATTTAACATTGTATTTCAGTGATTCGAAAGGGCAAATTTTTACATTCAAACATCCGTGAAATCAGGATGCATCTTTATAATCAATGATATCTTAGATTCAATGAAATACAGGAAGAGAAATGCAAATTAAAACCACCTATCAGATTGGCAAAGAACAGAACACTCGATAACACACTGTGTTGGCAAGGGAGTGAGGGACCTGGCGCCCTTCAAAGCTGTGAGAGCTTAAATGGGCGCCGCCCCGGTGGAAGGCAGCGAATGTGGCACGAGCTCTCCAAACCTAACATGCCCTCGACCCAGCCATTCCGCAGGGGGACCTCTCAGGTCTGTGGGCCCTTATGGGCAAAGACCGTCAGTTCTGCGATGCACACAGCAGTGGCAGTTTGTATTGCTCAAGACCGAAAACGACCCAACATCCAACGAGATGAGTTTAAAGAGGCAGGTCCATCCTGACGTTGGAATGCTACACAGAGTAAGGAGGCACTGATACAACACCGCCTCCAAAACACTGAGTGAGAAGAGGCACAGTGCAGACCAGAGCTGTGTGTCTATAATGGTCCACCTACTTTGAGAAAACGGGGGGGCAGACACGCCGCTATGCCTGTACAAGGGACTTGCAAGGGTCTTGTCAAAATGTGGCCTCTGCAGAACGGGGGGCTTCTGGGAACATGAGTGGGGAGCCATTTATTCCTTGCTTCCGACCAGGAGTTGGTTAAGTTTTTCTGTAAAGAGCCAGACTGAAAATATGTCAGGCTTTGCAGGCCATTTGGTTTCTCAGCTGCTGTACTGAACAAGCAGTCAGATAAAATGCGAGTGCATGGGTGTAGCTGTGTGCCAATACAAGGTTACAATCCCGACTAAAGTTGGAATTTCATGTATTAGGAAATCCTTTCTCCCCCAACTTAAGAAACTGCTCATGGACCAAAGAAAAATAGGTTGGCCCAATTTGACCTTCTGGCCGCAGTCAGCTGACCTCTCTGCTCTAGACCCTTTTGTATTGTTTGATTCTAATTCTTTACATTATACATGGATTACTATTACAATATAATGTTTAAGAGGGGAACCTGAAATTTTAGGTTTATCAAAAGGGGGGGTGGTTAAAGTTGGGGGCAGGTGCTCCGGCCAGACCCCTCTAGGAAGTGAGCAGGGCGGACCATGCAGGACATTCCCCTGAGCTAGAAATCCGTTTGCCCTGCGCCGCCACATGCTTCACTCCGCCACCAGATGGCAGCACAAATCCACCGAAAACCGGCCATCCCCGCACCAGCTGGCAAGTCCAAGGCAGAAGTCCGCCCACACGTACCTGTTTTGTTGCCCAAGGTATGTTTAAAAAATTCCGGTATGGAACCAGCATTTAAAAATCTGGATTTCCAGCTCCTCGTTACTCAGCTGATGTGAGTAGCAGCCGGCCTTTGGGCATGATGTCTCCGGGCCACCAGTGTCAGCTGCTGTTTCTCATCCTGCTGTGTTGCTGTTTGCTCACAGGGGACATGTCTCACTGGCCACATTCCTCAGCCTGGCCCCTCCACTGAGGCTGCAGGCGGGTGTTAGAGCACCATGGCTCTGGGGCAGATCAAGGCTCAGATTCCAGCCCTGCCACCTACCCATTTTGTGACCTTGGGCATGGTACATGACCTCTGTGCCTTGGTTTCCCCATTTGGAAACAGGGCTAAGTGTATTCCCTGTCAGAGCTGTAGGGGCTGCCTGATGGGTCCCAGTGCAGAGAGCTTTTCAGAGTCTGGCACATGGTGAGTGCTCAGGAGACACCAGCTCTCCCCCGACCCCACTCTCATAGGCACTTGTTTGCAACACCCGATCTCACAAATGGCCCTCACATTCTCAGACCTGATGCACACAGCACACCTCCTTCTGGTTTGGAAAGTATTTCCCAGCCCCTGGGATTCAAGAGCAGGGAGAACGTGTGTGTGTGTGTGTGTGTGTGTGTGTGTGTGTGTGTGTGTATGAGAGAGAGAGAGAGAGAGGCCTGGCTCTGCCTCACTAGCTGTGGACAAGGCGCTTCGGCTCTCTGGAGTGAGGCTGGTTTTTTTGTTGTTTTTTGCTGGCTCGGGGGAGCTAATACAGGTTGCTAGGACCTAGAAAATCTATCTTCCTAGCAGGCCTGGGAATGGGAAGCCGAGCCCTGCAGCTCCAAGGCTGCCTACCCGGCTCTTCCAAAAGGTTGATGATGTCTGCTCCTTCCACCACAGGCTTCTTTTGATAACACCTTGGTTTTTCTTTTGGGAACCATCCCTCTCTCCTACATTCTGCAGCTTGGGAAGTATTGATCCTGCCTCTGCAAGTCCAGGTGGACATGCTTCAGCCCTGGCCAATCACAACACTTCTCCACCAGTCTACCACCACCACCAAAGTGATTGGTTCAGGGACAGACACATGATCCAATCCAGGCCAATGAGAGGCTGCCCTAGGCCTTTTGCTGTAACTACTGGGAAGGGAGACTGTCCCACTGAGATTGCTGAGCTGGTCCAATGTCAACTTGGAGTAAAACAAGAGCTAGTCAGAGAACAAGTTCTGATGAGTCAGGTAGGCTCCTGAGTCCTGCCAAACCTAAGTCAAAACCACCTCTGAACTTTTCAGTTATATGAACTTACAGAATTATGTTTGCTCATTATAGTTTTCTGTAACTTATGAATTGATGAATTCTAATACCCCTTTGTGGTCCCTTCAGTCACAAGTCTAGTGGTGGACAAACTTTAGGGAAAATGAAGTTATGGGTCACAGTTTTAAAAAAGTGCTTCACCTGTGACTGCTCTTTTTTGTCATTTCTGCCCTCAGCAGGCTTTTTCTTCCAATAACGTAGACACTCTCCAGCCCAGACTAGATACTGATCACTCCTGTAGTGTTCACTACTGAATCCCAGTGCCTGGCAAAGGCAATTGCCATATGATTACTTGTTCAGTGAATAAATGAACAAGACACTCATTTGTCCGAAATGTCCAGTATCTCTCCACTTGCCTCAGCCTGTGAAGTTCTGTATAACAAGTGTCCACTTCTCCAACCCCACCTTCCCCTTGCTCACTCCATTCCAATCACACTGTCACTTAAAAACCCCAAGCTTGTTCCTGCTTCAGGTCCTCTGCACTTGCTGTCCCTCGAGTCCTCTTTCCCCATTTCTCACCCCAGCCGGCTCCATCTCCACCTCCAGGTCTCAGCTCAAACGTCACCTCCTCAGGCCCTCCCAAGGCCACGCTGCCAAACCGCCCACTCTGCTCTTCCAGCGGGTTCCACACTGCTTGGGTTTCTTTACAAATCAACATCTGAATGCCCACATGCATTTATTTATGTTTATTGTCCCTTCTCCAGGGGGTCGTCTCCACTAGGGTAAGTCTTTGTTTGGTTTGTTCACTGCTGTGTCCTGGGGTCCCAGTCAGAGCCTGGTACACACTAGTTGCCAATACACATTTGCTGAAGGAATTCACTAATAGGGATCAGCCTTCATTATTCTGTCATCGTGATCTCTTGCAAAAGGATCACTCCTTACCAAATCACAAGTCCCCTCCAAGTGTTTGGAGCAGATGTCACCATTCATTAACTGTCTCAGGTGACAAGGCCTCCATCCTCAGCCTGGGGTTGCCGGGGAAGCTGGCAGCAGGCTAGGGTGGCGCCTCACCCTCCAGACTCCTTCCCCCGCCTTCCCCAGCCAACCAGGAAACATGAGGCTGCCGAGGTGAAGTAGACGCTTGCTGCTTTGTTATAAATATATTATGTACATCCAAAACATGACATTAAAATATTACTCCGTGTTACAGAAAAGATATTAAGGCTTTCTATTATTTACATTAAACAAGCAAGCACCTTTAAAAAAAAAACAAACCCAAACGAGAAAAGCCCCACCCTTCCTTCTCTGACACACCCCCAGCCAGAGTGAACACTGTGTCCCACTACAAGTGACTAAGACCCACTGCAGGGGCTGCGCCCTGTGAAGTCATCTTTCATTCACTGGGAAACATCCGCTCTGGCTGGAACCATGTGGGCTGATGGGGGAGGAGGGGGGCCAGACTTGGGTAGGGGATTCTGGCCTCTTCTGGTCACCTGCCCTCAGACCCTGGCTGCACTTAGCCATCCATGAATGGACAGGCTGGGCTGGGGTTGTCCACCAAGGCCTTTGGGGTCAGCTTGCAGAGCTATGGCAGGGCAGTGCTCCAGGGACACTTGGTGTGCCTGGGGGTTCCTAGACCACTGCAGGCAGACAAAGAGGGACAAATAAGACAACTTAGTCACCCCAAAGCCAGCCATGCTGAAGGGCTGCCCAGTGGGGCTAGGGGAGGTTGCAGTGTAGGGAGTGGGGCTGAGCTTCCCCTCTACCCAAGGGGCTCCTTTTTCTGCAGAGTCAGGCGTGGCAGATAGAGCAGCTCAGGTAGCTAGGGAGGGGCCAAGGAAAGAAAACAGAAAAAAAAAAAAAGGAAATTAAAAATCAGTGGCTCAAGTATTCTGTGTCACAAAGGGTGGGCTGGGGGTGCCCAGGCCCAGCCCAGGAGGCATCCTCTCCACCTGGAGGGGCCAGCGCGAGGAAGGCTGGAATTTGGCAGATGGCTTCGGTTTGGGGAGACTGGGGAAGGTTGGCAACAAGGCTGCAGGCTGGAGGAGTTATTTGATCTTCTGGGCCCATTTCATGTCATCTGCCCGAGGCTTCTCACCCGTCAGGCCCTGGATGAGGTCCTCTAGGCGGCGCCAGAAGCCCATCTTCTCCAGAGGGTAGTTGAGCCAGCCTGCAGTAGAAACAGGGCACCAGGGGGTTGAATGGGAGAGCAGTAGTTAAGGGAATATAGGG
Organism: Anoura caudifer; assembly: GCA_004027475.1. Lineage (NCBI taxonomy): Eukaryota > Metazoa > Chordata > Mammalia > Chiroptera > Phyllostomidae > Anoura > Anoura caudifer. The sequence goes on from PVKU01000634.1 coordinate 196,288, forward strand.
AGAGCACTGATCCTGCTTGGGGCAGAAACTACAGGGAGTGGGTCTGCAGAGGGGAGGGGACAAGGAGTGATCAAAGAATCTGGGAGGGGGCCACCCACCAATGGGCTCAGGGGCTGCTCAGACAAGACTTCATACCCCTACTCGTTCACTTTCTTACTGAGCACTTAATATGTGCTAGGTATGGTGGCTGTTTCTTATCACTTGGCTCAAATGCCACCTCTCCCAGGAAGCCTTCCCTGACCACCACTTAAACTGTACTCCATGCCTGTCACGCCCCCATCTTTTGTTTTTTTTTATAGCCTTTATGATAATGTAACTATTGTCATTAATTCAGCACTTTCTGGTTTTTTAATTGGTTTTTTTCCCAACCCCCAACTAGAATGTCAGCTCTGAACAGCAGAAGCTCATGTTCTTTCACTGTCAATGCCCAAGTGCCTCAAATGGTGCCTAGCACATAGTAGGTGCTCAATACACATTGCTCACAATCTTATTTCGTATCTGTAGTAGCTTCCCATCCAAACCAGGCCGATACTGTCACCAGCCCCCTCTTCCACATGAGAAGACTGAGACCTAGAAGGGCGTTTCCCGGTTAGTAGGTGGCCAAACCAAGGTGGGCCCTGGGCATGGCCAAGCAGTTCGCCGGACTCCTACACAGCCCAAATTCGAGCCCCCACACCCGCTCTCAAAGGCCATGACTTCAGGATACGCAAAAAATATTTTCTGTGGCTCTCAGTTCTGCCTTCAGAAAAACAAAACAATCCCTCCAAAACAAAACCCCAGTAGCTTATTGAGTACCTACTATGTGCTAAGCACTTCGCACCTGCCCTGTGCCATTCACACCCTAGCCCTGCGAAGGTGGAATGTGCAGGAAGTGGGTACAGCCCCATTTTGCGGACGAGGAACATGAGACCCGGGGAGGTGGGAGTCTTCCACAGGCACACGAGGAGGAGATGACAGTTGAACCTGAGTTGGCCTGACTTGATAGCAGTTTATGTACTTAACCTTGAAAGATACCCAGCTCGTCCTGGCGAACCCGCGCACCTGACCTCTCCGGCACTGGCCCAGTACCAATGGCATCTGTGTCTCCTTACTGTTCTCCACTCAGACCCCGGACATCTCTCTGCCTCAGGACATTTGTACTTGACGCTCCCTTTGCTGGGCCCGATCCTTCCCCACTTATCTGCAAGGTCCCTCCTACACTTAGTCCAGCTTTCTGACCTCCGTACAGGAACAGCCACTCTCTGCCCTTTACCCTGGACTTCGTCATCTTTCTTATCGCTCTGCCCCTCAAGCCCTCCCCCCAGACGCACTGGCCCCCTTGCTGCCCTCCAAACAAACGCACGTGCCCCGGCCTCAGGGCCTCTGCCCCCACTCACTGTCCCCACTCCCTGCGATGCTCTTCTTTCGGATCTGCCTGCCTTTCTCCCTCAGCTCAGATGTCACCTGCTCAGTGAGACCGTCTCCTGACCACCCTATTTAGAAGGCGAGGCTCCCCATTTCCTTCTCCTACCCTCCTGCTTTATTTTCCTCCACGGCAGTTAGCACTATCAGATGTAGAACTTACTTACTGTCTGGAATACCCCCCATTAGAATGTAAATGCCTTGAAGGCAGGACTTTTACTGTTTTGTTCAGTGCTGTGTCTTACGTCCAGAGCAGTGCCTGGCACATAGCAGGTGCTTGATAAATATTTCCTAGGTAGATGGGTGGTTGGAATTATAACTCCATGAGGTGGGGAGAGTGGTTTCTGTCTTGTTTACAACTGTGTCCTTAGCACCTAGAAGAGGGCCTGCACATAGCAGGCCCTCAACTAATGTGTTCTGAGAGAACGTTCCCGCAGGGCAAGGACTATATGACCTCCCACTGTGACCTGTGCCCTTCTGACCCAGAGGACGGAGTGACCCTGAGGGGTGGGGGTGGCCTGTTCCAGGCCGCCCTACAGCCGCACCTGTGGTGATGCAGAAGTAGGTCTCGTGGGGAGAGACGTGGTGGATGCGGTGGTGCTTACGTGGCAGGATGACATGCCAGTCCTGCAGGAGGGTGACCCAGCGTGGCAGCCCAAAGTACGTGTGTGACCACTTGTGGATCTGGTTAGTGAAGGTGCAGAAGATGATCAGGCAGAAGATGAAGCATTCCCAGGGGTACCGCTGCTCCAGTGCTTCTGCAGGGTGGGGAGAAGGTGGGTACCCATAGGGCCCACATAATTGTCACATGGGGTGGGGACTGACCAACAGCCTGGCCTTTACCACCTGCCCCGGGGAGCTCCCATCCCAAGTGCCAGCTAGTACCCAAGTGCCAGCCTCCCATGTGGCCTCGGGCAAGCTCAGACTCCCCTCTGCTCAGCGGGCAGATACTTCTGCTCAGGAAGCACAAGTACTAGTTAAGAACATGGACTCTGGAGTCACAGTGCTGGGTTCAGATCCCTGCTCGGACGTTTCTTGGCCGTGAGTCTGGGTCAGCAACGGCCTCTTGACGTCTTAGCTTCCTCATCAATAAAATGGGAGTAAGTCTTTGTCTAGGTTCCCTAGAAGCACAGCCTGAGGCAAGGATTCGGGTGCATGTGATTTATGGGGGGCATGGGGGAACGAGGGGAATCTGGAAGAACATCTGAGGGAGTGAGGGAAGCAGGACAGGGGCAGCACTGGGCAAAGACGGGGTTGGGGAGTCTCGCCTTAGCCCGATCCTGGCGGGAGGCGGGGATGGATCTCCAGAGCCTTAATGGCTCCACGGAGTCGGTCCCACTCAGAAATGAGGGGGCTGGTCTTTGGCAGGTGTTTCCTGTAACTGGCTTCGGGCATATCTCCAGGAGCGGGATGGGACCTGCCCTAGCAGTTCTCAGAAGGGGCAGCTGGGAGCCACCACTCCCAGTGGCCAGGGGAGGGCTCCGCTTCTCCGGAAGAGGGTGTGGGTGGGACACCGCGGCTCCCACCGCAGCACAGGCACCCATCACATCCGCCCACGCCCACGGGGGGCTGCTCTAAGGGTCAACGAGGTGTCGAGTTGTTAGAATTGGGAAGAGAAAGGCCTCATCCCCCCACCTGATGCATAAGGCGCAGAGAGGGGAGGTGATTTGGGACACGTTTCCTCTCTCAAACAGGTAGGGCAGAGCTCCGAACCCAGGGCTGTCTGAGCTCACAGCTGACACTGTCCACTAAGCCGGCACAGCAAAACCAGAAGCTCGCAGGGCGGGGCCGGTGAGACAAATGAGCGAGGAGGGCTGCGTGCAGGACAGCAGGGAGTGTGGGGACTGTGGCGACCTGGGGAGCGTGTACCCTGTCCAAAGGCAGCAGCCGCAGCTCCGCTCCAGCCCAGTGAGGAAGCCAAGTGCGAACGAGAACCCAGGGTGACCAGGTCGCATGGTTAAAGAGAAGCTGGAAACACAGAGCTTTATGTCAAGTGCCCCAACGTTACACGAAGGTTGCTAAAAATGTTTTCGTAACCTTGTGGGGGGTGAAACACATACGTAAGCCACGGGTGGCTCCTGGGGGCCGGGAGGAGTGTTCGCCCCGATGGCCCTGGGGGCCTGCCACCAGCGGGCATGCTCACCGGGGCTCTGGGTTCGGAACGTGTAGGCCATGTTCAGCAGCGGCAGCAGTGTCACCAGGCAGTTGTCTCCATTGGTCTCGATGAAGTCATGGCGCGTAATGGCCGTCGGGTCGATGTGGTGCTCCCGGAACGGTCGGATGAAAGCCTGGGTAGGACGGGGGTGAGAGTGGGCATGGCTCCGGCCAGCCAGCCCACAGCGGTCAGCCCCTCCCCACAACAGCCTGCACACACTTAATCCGAGCTCACCTCCTGGGCTTGGAGATGCTGGAACATTCCTTCATGCCACTGATACAGATCCCACCCAGCCGTCAGCGTCTAGGTCTAGCAGCTCTAGCAGAAGACAGGTCAAAATGACCTGGCAGGGACCTTGGGCTGGTCCTGCCCCCCTTTGGGCCTCAGTCTCCCCACCTAGGCTGTGAGGAGTCTTGGAGACAATCTCTGCCCTTCTTTCCCACCCTAAGACAGCTGAGGAGGCCCTCGCAGTGACAGGCAGGACCCTTTGCTTCTTCCTAGCATCTAGGTCCTTCCTTCTGGTCATCCCCTCTCCTCCTTCTCTTAGTAGAATTATTCTGATGGGGCTAACCCTACCATTCCCTAGTTAAGAGTGTGCATGTGACCCCAGCTCAGCCAATCAGAGCATTCCTCCCCTCTGGTCACAGTGACTGGCTGAGGGATGGGCATGTGACCCACGCTGGGCCAATGGGAGTGAGCCATAGGATTTTGGCTGTAACTCTGAGAAAGGAAGTTCTCCTCCTCCTGGGGGTGGCTGCTGAGCTGGGAGGATGAAATTCTAGGTATTTGGAAGCCAGCATGGCTACCTTACCAGGGGGAAAACCTACATGAGAGTGAAGCCAACAGAGAGGAAGGCAGAGACAGACTGAGAAGAACATGGATGGTCTGTCTGTCCTGCAGGACCCAGCCATGCCTTAATTTTCAGGCTCTACTCCTGAAATTGTCAGTACACGAATCAGTACCTTTGCTTGGTTAAGCCAGTTTGTACTGCACTTTCTATAACTTACAAGCAAAAAGCTCTGACTGGTATAAGATCAAGTTCAACGAAAACAAACAAGTGAGCCACAGCGGGGCAGGCAAAGGAGAACAGGAAGTGGCCCTAAAGTCAAAGGGTTCTGGTGAGGTGGACACATGTCAAAGCTCTCCAGAAAATCCCAGGGGAGTCCCGTTCTAGTCCTGGAGGAGGGGCTGGAAGTAGGTCAGGCTGGAAGGGTGGTTTCCATCTTTCAGAGGGGAAATAGAGGCTCAGACATCAGAGAGCCCAACCTCCGTCCAGAGGACACAGGCTGGGCTGGGTGAAGATACGCACGCACCTTCCCCACGATGGGCAGCTCCACGGAACCCCACGTGTCGGCTCCCCAGTGCACCAGGCCAGACAAGAAGTCAGCAATGAGAGCCCCTGCAACTGTGCACAAGAACAGGGTGAATGGTGGGTGGGGAGCGGGGACACACGAGGGGCATCTCCCCACCTGCCCACCCCGAACCAGGGAGTCACGCATTCACTCAGTGGCTTGCTTGCTCACTCACTGATTTGTCAGCAGAGAGGCTGTCCCTTCTCTACTTGGGATGCTTTCTTTTCTGTGAATGGAGCCTCAGGCATAATACTCCTGGCCTCAATCTGGATCTGTCCCTTCACTTGTTCTGCCCCAGGGGAGATACAGGGACTGAAGAGAATAAACTGGGCATGCTCAGATCAGCTCAACATTTCCCTATTAGGAACTGACTGTCCCCTGCTCTGAACCCCAAAAGCCCTTTGTAGGGAAGCCCACTCTGCTATAGCGTTGCCAGTGACTAGGTGGAACTGTCCTTCTGGGGTCTGGTGTCAAGAAAGTACCTTAGCTGCAGATAGACACCATGCTCCCCAATCCTCCCTAGCTTTGCTCAACAATAAATGTGATTATTTGGCATCTAGCAGCCTTTTCCTTGTCTTTGTTCCCAACTGGTTCAGAACTGGAGTGGGGTCCCTTTAGAGACCCCAACACCATTCGCTTGAGGGTTCAGTATGACACAGAGGTTAGGAGCTGTTAGATCTGGACTTGAATTCCAGCTGTCGTTCACTAGCTGTGTGATGCTGGGCATGTTACTTAACCTCTCTGTGCACAAGATTCCTCTAGACAGCTGGGAATGATGATGATTAAAAAATATAGCAGCTACCATTTATTGAGCACTTTTAGTGGCAGATGCAAGTGCTTTACATGCTTGAGTTCAATAAATTCTCATAACCTGTTAGAAGTTGGTCCCCCTTTTTTCTCACTTTATAGAGGAGGACACAGGTTTGGAGAACAGAAGTAACTAGACCAAGGTGGCACAGATGGCAGGCCTTGTGCCACCAAATTTAACACAGCAGGAGGCACCATCACCTCGCACACGCGGGGAAACTGAGGCGGAGAGGCGACCACCTTCCAGAGCAACAGCCCCGTGCTACCCCCATCACACCGCCCCCTCACCGCATCTCAGCCCTCTGGGTGCGTTCCCTTGCGTGCCTCTGGGTCTTTGCCTTTGCTTTTCCCTCCGCCTGGAACATTCTTGCCCAAGATGTGACACAGCTCACTCCTTCGCTTCCTTCGGGTCTTTACTCAAAGTCCTCCAGGCACACTTGATCTAAAAGTGGGCCCACTGTCACCTTCCAGTGTGTCCCATCTCCTGTCTCCTGTCACCTTGGACTTCAGGGACTCGGTAAATACTCATCGAACCAATCGATGTAAACGCTAAGTCCGGTGCTCGGCGCACAGTGAGTCCTTAATACTCATTGTAACTGTAACTCAGTCATTTAGTCTGTGGTTCGGAGCCCGTGCCGTGTGCCACGCTCTGGAGCCAGACACGAACCAGACACCGAGCTCCCTGTCTCCGAGCAAAGAGACACGAGGCGGGAAAAGCTGTAAAACGTGGCGGGGAACAAACGCAGTTTTCAGTGACGGTAAGTGTAGCCCACTGGGTCATGCGACTTTGGGCAAGCTCTCTCCCTCCCCTTCCTCAGACTCAGTTTCTCTGTGTGAACTTGTTGTTCAAGGCCCAGCTAGGCCACTTAAAGGTTCCCTGAGTTCTGCTAGGGCCCTCAGCCCCTCGGTGACTGAGGCGCCAGGGCTGACCAGGGCACTGGGGCACTGTGAAGGCTGCACAGAAGTCCCCAGGGGCCTCCCTGGAGAATGGGGGTCCTGAGCAAGGGGGCAAGAGAGGGCAGGCAGTTCTGATGCTGGAGCCCAAGTTAAGGGGCAGCTGCGAATGAAGACTTCCCGGAGGCCCTGGAGCCTCCACCCCGTGGATACCAAACAGGGAACAGATGGCAGGGGCAGGGGAGATGCAGCTCTGTGCAGGCACCTGCAAGTTCTCGGTGACAAGGACAGGTGGGCAGGTGAGGACAAGCACCACCTCCTGGAATGCGGAAGCCGAAGGATAAGCTGTAGGGTGACACTGCCCAAGTAGGGCCCTCTGGGCCTGTGTACCCAGGGCCCCACCCAGGGCTGGGCAGCCCTTCTCCCCAGTGACAACACTGGGAGGGTGGACTCAGGTGAGAGAGTGCGGGAGGAGGTGAGAGAGTGCGGGAGGCCAGGCAGGCAGGAGCCAGGGCTGTTGCACTTGCTGTTCCCCCAGCTGGCTCCCTGTCCCTCCCTAAGGTTCTCCGAGTGGCTGGCCCCTCCTCAGCCTTCCAGTTCAGGGCCAACATCACCCAGCCCCCTGGTGAAAGCCAGCCTCTCCCCTCAGTCAGGTGCTCCTGGTCACATCTCCATGCTTAATTTCTCTCATGGCACTTGTCACTGCCTGAGATGGTGCCATTTCTTATCCCCACTTCTTGGGTGAGCGAAGAGGCTCTGAGAAGTTGACCCCCCATCACCACCGTTCCGTGGCACGGAAGTGGCAGCCACAGGATGGGAAAAGGTGGGTGCACCTGCCTCTGACACCAGCACCCTTTCATGCCCCTAAAACTGGACCTCAGTAAGTCCAGGGGCATTAACAGGGCTCCCACGGCCCAGTACAGAGTGCTCTACACACCCTGCCCTTTGTCTACCGGGAGGGACGGGAGGAGAGGTGGCCGAGAGTTAAGGTGAGTCTAGACCAAGAATCAGGGGCCCCTTCTTTGGCTACCACACGGCTCTGTGACCCTCTGGGCCTCAGCATCTTTGCTTGCAGAGTGGCCGGGATGGAGGCCCCATCCCGGCTGCTCTGGCAATGCCTCTAACTGCTGCCCACATGCAAAGGCAGCCTCCCAGGGGCTGACCTGGTGCCCCTTACTGTTCCTCTCACCCCTTTTCCATGCAACCACTGATCTGCTTCTTATCCTAGATTGGTTTTGCCTATTCTAGGACGTCACCTAAATGGATTCATAGAGTATGTGTTCTTTTGGGCCTAGCTTCATTAGCATAATGCTTCTGGAGTCATCCGTGCAGCTGATGTAGCAGCAACTTCATCACTTTTATTGCTGAGCTGTACTCCGTCGGAAGTCTGGATGAACCACAGCGGGTTTATCCATTTCGCTGTCGGACATCCAGGTTGTTTTCGGGTGGGGCTGTTGTGGCTCACCTTCCGTGAAAGTGCTCATGTACTGGCCTGCGTGCAGACAGATGCCCTTGTTTCCTTTGGGTAAAGATGCCAGCTATTTATTTATTTAGTCTTTTAAAAAGATTTTATTTATTTATTTTTAGAGAGAGGGAACGGGAGAATGAAAGAGAGGGAGAGAAACATTGATGTGTGAGACACACACCGACAGGCTGCCTCTCACATGCCCCCACCTGGGCACCTGGCCCGCAACCCAGGCACGTGCCCTGACTGGGAATGGAACCGGTCACTTCTAGGCTTGCAGGCTGGCGCTCAGTCCACTGAGCCACAGCAGCCGGGGCTATTTCATTTTTTTTCCTTGACATTTATTGGGCACTTCAGGTACCAGGCCCTATGTCAGCACCTTCAATGTTTTATCTCTTTTAATCCCTGCACTGCACGGAGGCCAGTCTTAAGCGGGTTACACATCTGATCTCCGTAACCACCCTGAGCATTTAATCCTGACGGACGGCAGAAATAGCGATGGACACAATGCAGATGGTCCCTGACTTACAAAGGTTCAACCTATGACTTTTCAGGTTTGCGATGGCAGGAAAGCAACACACATAATAAACTGTGTGTGGTGTTCCGCAGTGTATTGTAACACAAGCTTTGTGCCTGGTGTTGCCCAGCTGTGGGCTAACGTAACTGCTCTGAGCTCACTTCAGGATGGTTAGGCTAAGCGACGGTGTTCAGTAGGTTAGGCGTACTAAACGCGTTTTGGCTTCCAATATTTTGCCAGGATGAAACTCCATCCTAAATCAAGGAGCATCTGTGTTAGAAGAAACGACGTTTGTGGTACTGGTTAACACTGGAGCACTTCCTGCCCACCTGATCCTATGCAGAAGGTGTTAAAAAGTACACCTCTGGGGGGTCACAGCTCCCCACACCTTACCTGTGAGCTGTGTGCTCAGTGCCTTCCAGAGGAGTGCAGGACAGAAGCGGGAGTGAGTAACTTTGCAGTGGAGAAAGCTGGCGAACACCACCGGGCCAGGGGGTCCCACCGACAGTACGCACCCTTGCTAGGATGTGACGAGAATGACCCTTCCCCTCTGAGCTCTTCCTCTGCAAAACACACGCCTAGCCTAAGGAGAGCACCACACTCCAGCACAGGGGCATGCAGCGAAATGCCCGTCCTCCTCCGAACTGTCAAGGTCACCGAAAACAAGGACGTGAGAAACCGTCCCAGCCAAGAGGAGCCCACGGGGCATGACAACCAAACATGATGGGGAGCCCCAAGTGGGGTCCTGGACCAGGAAGGGAAGGACATCGGGTAAAACCACAGCACCCCGGACACACCTCGGACTTCAGTTCCTGGTAACGCGTCCGTCCTGGAACACTGACTACAACCGATGTGCGACGCTGATGCAGGTAAGGTGCTAAGAACAGGTGAGACTGGGGGCAGGGGCGTACGGGAACTGTCTGTGCTGTCTGCTCGCCTGCTGTAAATCTAACTGTTCCAAAAATAATGTCTGAAAAACTGTGCACTGCCTCACTTCATGTCTACTGGGATGGGCCCCACCACATCCCGACGGAGGAGGAAATGGGACGCAGCAGGAACAGGCTGGCCAGGGCCACACAGCGGCTGGGCGGTCAGGGCTCCGAGCACGTGGCCAGAGGCCATCGTGAGGTGTGCGGGATGACACTGAGCCTTCAGGTCTGGGAAACACGGATTTTAACAGTGCTCACTTCACCTGACTGAAATCAAGTTAATAAGGCCGGCTAGTGCGGGTAAAGTGCTTAGCACGGTCCCCGGGACACGGTGAGTGTTCCCCAAAAGTAGCTGCAGCAAGCAGTTTCAATGCTGCTCCTTTCAGAGCCTCAGTCTTGTCGCCTGTTAAAGGACCAGCACCCGGCCTTTTCAGGCTGCGGAGCAGGGAGAGGTGTTGGCTTGGGCAGAGGTCAGGAGCTACTTCGGGAGACAATGAGCTCTCCCCTCCCTCGGGGAGGAGATGGCTGTGGGATCCCCAGGCCCCAGGCTGTTTTTAGACTCCAGGCCTGCTGCCTGAGGCTGCTTTAATGGGGACAGCAGTGGCAGAGGCAGGCACACAGAAGCTTCTTTGTCCCAGCCGGTGGCGGTGGCTGGCGGATGGCTCACCCTGGGGACTGCTTCAGCCGGACTACGTCCCGGACCGGAGGACACTGGGGCGGGGTAGGGAATGGGGGATGACTCACTCCAGGCTGCCCTGACTCACAGGGTGACCCTGAAACAATCCCTGGGCCTCTTGGGTGGGGGGGCCCCACTTCCTCACAGGTCACCCAGCGGGGACTTCTTCGTCCCCGCCCAACTTTTGGCCTGGGGTGGAGACTGAGACAGAGTGGACACTGCTGAGGGCTGGTCCATGGGGTCCTGGGCCAAACCCTGGCTTTCTGCTCAGACCCCATGGAGCCCCCCACCTGACTGGTCACCGAAACTCCTCCTCTCTCTTTCAAGGACCAACTCACAAGCCACACACCACCTTTGGAATAAAAACCCTGGCCTCCTCTCTATTCCCTGAAGCACTGGGCACACACACACCAGCCTCAGGGCCTTTGCACCTGCTGTTCCTGTTGCCTGGACTACCCTTCCCAGAAATGTCTGCCAGGCGCCCTCCCCTACCTCTACACAATGTCACTTGTGCAGAGAAACCTCCCCGATCTCTCCCATATTCCCTGCCTACACCCTTATCTTGATCACGTGGCATTGCGCCACCTGCCTTCATTTATTAACCGAGTGCCTTTTCACCGTCTGCCTCCCCTGATTTCAGAGGCCTTGCAGAGGCCTCTGGGGAGATAATGCTGGTGGTGGCGGGGGTGGGGGGTGCACAGGCTGGCACTGTGCCCTCACCTCCCACATGTTAACACACAAATCAGTGCAGCTACTTAGACTGATTAGGGATTGTGTCAATACTGCTATCGGAGGACTGTCTGCTCTTATCAGCCGGGAGGCAAAGGTATGGGATTGGGAGACTGGCATCAGATGCGCTGGCCTGTCAGAGGTCTCCTGGGCCAGGGCTGGAAGCTGCCTGGTCCCAGCCCTGGAGGGGACTGGTGACCTGCCTGGGATGTTCCCTGTCCTGGTCACACAACACAACCTAGGCCCAGAGGCTGCTGATCCTCTGCTCCAGCTGGGCCCGCTGCCTACCGTCTCCTCCCAATGATAACTTTGAGAGCCGGGCAGGTCTGAAAGAACACTGGACCCCAGGCTCTGCTGCTGCCTGGGCAGGGGGCGTGGATGGGGTGGGCCAAGGGGCAAGTCGCCTGGCCACTCAGAGGATGGTGATCGGAACCTTCTCACTAGGTTGCCACCAAGAGTTAAAAGTGCCCAGCCTGGGGCCTGGCACACAGTAGGTGCTCAGGAAACATCCACTGACCACCGAGGCAGAAGGCCCTGGCCCTGGTGAGTGGTACGCTGGACCGTGACCCCTCCCTACCTCTCTTCGGTCACTGGTCCTCTCAGCAGTTATGCACACCTGCATTCTGCCCTCGCGCTAGCCCTAGGAGCGAGGTACTGTGAGCACTTTCACTTAAAAGATGTGGAAAATGAGGCTCGGAGATGCAATGACACTTGCCCAAGGCCACCCAGCCAAGACATGGTGGAGCTGGGACTGAACCCAGGTCTGCAGGGGCCTAGGTGTGTGTTGTGTGAACCACCCCAGACGGGGCTGTAGGCTCACACTGTCTGCATTACTGCCCTTGAATGAGAGGCTGGCAGTGCAGGCCCCTCTTACCCCTGGGCGGGGGTGGGGGGTGGGGGGGTGGGCAGTGTGCCTCTGGCTCCTGCAGGCGGGGCCCAGGCTCCCCAGCACTGGATGGGCTCATCCCCCTCCCCTCCAGCTGGCCTGGCTGGCCCCCTAGCACATGCCCACCCCAAGCCCAGACCCAGATGGCTTATTTAGCTGGCCTGAGCACCACTGGCTGAAGTGGCCAGAATGCTTTTAATGAGAGTGTGGGAGCTGAACGCTAGGAGTGGAGACAGTGAATTAAGAAGTATGTTGTGCTTCTGGCTTGAGATGTGATTCTGAGCCAGGCCCTTCTCCAAGCCTCAGTTTCCTCGTCTGCAAAATAATGAGGGTAACTGTAACATCTGCTTCCAGGCTGTGGGTCGGTGAGGACCAACTGGGGAAACTACTCAGAAGGCACTGATAAGTTGCAGTGTGCTCCTTCATTCACTCGTTCAATAAATATTTATCGTGCACCTACGGTGTGTCAGGCCTTGTGCTTGGGGCTGGGGACATAGCAGTGAACAGATAAAACTCTCTACTCTTAGGAAGCTGACCTTTGATAGAGGAAACATATGATAAACAGATAAAGAAATAGATTGCACAAAAATAGGGTGGGGGGGATAGTGTATGACAGGGCTGCCATTTTGAGGGCTAACTGGGGGCGGGGCGCTCCCAGGGGAGGTGACCTCTGAGCAGAGAACCGCATGAGGTAGTGAGCTACGCAGGTATCTACAGGAAGTGTTCCAGGCCAGGGGAAAGCACGTGCGAAGGCCCTGGGTTAGGGCTGGGTCCGGCGCAGGCACCGTGAGAAGGCCAGTGTGGCGGGAGCTGGGTGAGCCAGGGAAGGGTGGAGGCAGGTGAGGTCCTAGGAGGAGCGGGGGCTGGGCTATCCTGACGAGTGGGTGTTTCACTCTAAGTGTACAGGGGGGGGCGGGAGAGTGGCAAGACCTGACTGAGGTTCTAACACGATCCCTCTGGCTATGTGTGGAGAACGGAGGCGAAGGCAGAAGTGGGGAGACCAGGGAGGAGGCTCCTCCGAGAGTCCAGCGGGGAGAGGATGGCGGCTGGACCAGGGTAGGGCAGTGGAGGGAAAGAGTAACGGCTGGAGTCTGGATGCAGTTTGAAAGTGGAGCTGAGAACGTCGGCTGATGCTTTGGATGTGGACCGTGGAAGAGAGCAGCTGGGGATGACACCCAGGTTTTCGGCCCAAGGGACAGGAAGGACATGGATGCCGCTGACTGAGATGAGAGGCGGAGTTCCCACAGCATGTACCACACTTGTACGCACACGAGCACGCACATCCACACACGTATACATGCATACAAGTCGCCGTCAGAGGGGCGCAGACTCTAGGTGCGTCCCTGGCCCCCAGGGAAGCAGAGGTGGGGGCAGAGCCACGGGCACTCACCGACACCCAGCATCACGAGGGGCGTGTGCTCCCAGCGGGCCAGCAGCAGGAGGTGGACCAAGTTGTAGGCCACGAGGCTGAAGCACAGCACCACGCAGCACCACTCCTGGAAGCGCTTGCCTGCGGGGAGGGAGGGGAGAGGTGAGTGTGTAAGGCAGCTTCTAGTTCTCAAGCGCAGCCAGAAAGCAGGACGTGGGAGTGAAATCTTCTCTTTAAATGTTGCCACACGTATTTTTAATAGGCACACGAGCCTGGACAAGCTGAGACTCAGCGCAGCTTTGTTTGAGGTGTCAAACCACTGAAATAAGTTGTGTCCATGGCCTGGGGGATCAGCCAAATGAATGCGGTCCACGGTATGTCTGTAGCCAGCAAAAAGCCAGGGTGTGCACATGTTAGAATATCCAGGATGTATTGGTAAGTGCACACAGCAGACATTTATGCAAAAAACAAACAAAAAAAACCCCATGTGGGTAACACAAAATGTGTGACAGGGCCCCCAAGAAAATTGTTTTCCTGGGCAGCCTGGTCCCAAGGGCATGAAAGACCCTTAATGATAATAATTTTATCGTTAGTGTTTACAGCTACTGAGCAGTTACTGTGTGCCAGGAACCAGCTGAGGTGGTGCTATTTTGCAAATGAGAAGTATAAGGGTCAAAGCGGTTTCAAGGAAGCAACGCAAGGCCACCAGCTAGTCAGCTCCAGACCAGGGCCCTGTGGCCAG